>APFE030948467.1:71747-94482 GCA_000404065.3 Pinus taeda | reverse complement strand
AAAATGGTGTTTTCATTTCTCAAGTTAAATATGTAGAAGCAGTGTTGAAGAGATTTAACATGCAGGACAGCAAGGCAGTTGTGACTCCAACTGTAATGGGGTTGAAATTGACCAAAGAAGACAACAGCAAGGATTTTGATCCAAAATTGTATAAGAGAATAATTGGAAGCCTAATGTATTTGACTGCAACTAGGCCAGATATAGTGTTTGCTGTTAGTTTAATTTCCAGATTCATGGAGAGGCCAAAAGAAGCACATTGGCAGGAAGAAAAAAGAATTCTAAGGTATGTGAATGGAACGAAGGGGTTTGGTATTTTATACTCCTCTTCTGAAAGTTTCATGTTGACAGGTTACACTGACAGTGATTGGGCTCGAAGTGTAGATGATCGGAAAAGCACATCCGGTTATCTTTTTCACATGGGTTCAGGAGCAATTTCATGGGCTTCTAAGAAACAACCCATTGTGGCGTTGTCTACAGCAGAGGCAGAATACGTGGCAGCTACAGAAGCAGCGTGTCAAGCGGTTTGGATGAGAAGGATGCTAAGGAGCCTATGCCAAGAGCAAGCAAAAGCAATGGTTATTTTTTGTGACAATAGCTCAGCTATTGCCCTGTCCAAGAATTCTATGTTTCACAAACGAACGAAACACATTGATACAAGGTTCCATTACATCAGAGAATTGGTGAACAATGGAGAAATCATTTTACAACATTGCAGCACTCAAGAACAGGTTGCGGACATTTTGACCAAGCCTTTGGGTCAGAAAAATTTTGAGTTTTTAAGAAAACATCTGGATATAACTGATAACCGAGCAGTTGAAATTAAAGGGGAGAGTTGAAATATAATTTCAATCTGCCGCATTATCACTTCAGAAAACTACATGTTTTTTTTGTTCTTGCATGCGATGAGATCGCAGATCGCAAATTGCATATATGCTTGGAGCCTCCATCTGTTCACTTGAATTTTTCTGATTGCGATGTTGCGATGCGATCTGATCGCAAATTGCAAATCGCACCATATGTTAGTGCTCCATTTTTTTCTGCTTCCGCTGAATGTGATTTCGCGATGCGATCAAATCGCAAATTGAATAATTAAATGGTTGAAGTATAGGGCTGTAATATCAAATTGACGTGGAGTAAAAGTTTCATTTTGACCGTCAGTAAAACAGTAAATGTAATTTACTCTGGTTGGTAAATGCTGGTAAGCTTTTAATTTTATTGTTTTTTATTTTCAGGGGAGTATGGCAAGTAAAACCATCTATATTCCTATGTTTGTTTTTGTTAACGGTGTGCAAAGGAAAAAATCGCCGTAGTGAATGCAAGAAGAATACACACAGCAGTGTGAAGTGATTGTAATGTTGTTGTTTTGTTGAGAATGTAATAAGAAGAAAATGTAGCAGCGTAGAAGTGTGAAGTGAAGGCAGACACAGCAGTCTGAATGTTTTTTTTTTTTTTTTTGTAAATCCCTCTGTGAAAGAGGAAGAATCTTTATCCTGAAACAACAATTTGTTTTATTAATGAATACAAGCCTTTTTTTTTGGTGTGTAAAAACTCTGTCCTCTATAAATAAATTTCAATTTTTCCGCTGTGTTAAAAATCCTGTGTTGTAAAAACAGAGTATTACTCTCTGTTCAGTGATTTTGTTTTGGAATTTATCAGAAAATTCCCAACAGATACCATGAAAGTAAGAGGTAAATGCCTATAAATTTAACTTGAGCCATTTGGTTAAAATAATTAATCAGGCTATTGAACCAGAGATTGTGGAAAGGGATGAACTAGTAAGTTCGATACGGAAGGAAAAATATCAGCTGACTTACGACCACAAGGAGAATCAACAAATGTCTCACTCACAACAACGAGAAGAGAAATGGGCTCTAGCATAGCAAGATGACAACGATTTGATTGACTGACTTTATTAGGGTCTAGACTATAAATGCCATTGGAAATGAGAAATCGTGTTGGAATATGAGAAGTCGTGCAAGACCTACAAGAGCATTTTCATAAGCCGTCGTTACTATGCCTTTCCATGGACCTTATCATGCATTTCCTTACCCGGAGTTTTCTCGCTGAGCTCTTCGCAATGTGCGTGGTCTCCATTGAGTTTTCTCCAATCTATAAATGTAACTATTATTGACACATATTTTTCATCTGCAGGCTAAACAAAATAACCAGAAATAGAATCCCAGGAAATTTGAGGTATTTATATCCTATGCTAACTGAACTAGACCTGAAAAACTGTCGAGGTACATGAAGTAAAATGCTAAAAGTTAAAGGCAAGTTACACACCAACACTTATCAGGCTAAAAGTTAAAATTTATACGTGTAATGCATGAAAAATATGAGATTGTATGTTATTTTTTATATAAATTAAAATTATAATATAAAATAGCATAGAAAGTAACGTAATAGAACACTTGGCACGCTCCATGCATTGTTGTTGAATATGACACTATATGAATTGAAAGTTGTTGAATATGACACGATATGAAAGTGGAGTTATGAATCCTTCATTTTTGAATCGTCATGGATTTTTTAATTCACCGGTCGTAAATGGATGATAAAATGGTGATGAATTAATGGTTGGTTTTGCAACTACTCACTTCGAAACTAGAAGAACCATATCTGTAGTCGGGTGAAGGGAAGTTGGGATTGGATCTTTACCTGGATGAGATGCTACTAGGTAAACTCGATAAATTGATGTTGGTTCACTGGAATCATTAACTAATACTATAATTGGTTTGGATGCTCACTAAGAAATATCAACTGAAACTGATGGGTAAGTTGCTTACTGAGATGCTGGGAGTGAATAAACTGGATAAAATGGTTCCAAATAAACCTTGGCTACTCACTCTCGACCTGGAAGGAATGTTGTCACTAAGACATTTATTGCTTCAAGGTAAACAACTGAATCCACTACTGAAACTTAGTTATATGTGCTCGAACCCAAACCATAGGATATGCTTCTTTCTTCGTTTTTGGTTCTAGCTCTGCTCTAGGTTGTGCTGCTATCACCCTTGCTTATCATTCCTTTGCCTTTGCTATGGATGCTGCTAGTTCCTCTTTTGTCTTCGGATCTGCATCTCGATGATGTGAATCTTAAATTGATTATACTTACATGTACACAACCTCTTGATCTCTAACTAGCTCAACTTCTTCGATTTATGCTACTACCTTTGTTATAGTTGTTGTCGTCTTTGATCTACTTGTTTCTTTCACATGATCAACAAAATTTACTGCTGGGTTAACGAGTTCACACACAACTGTATCCTTGCCTAGTACTGTCCCAACTCCGACTTTCACCTTTTCTCCTTTCCTTCGTTTACGCGTGTTTGGATGGCCAAAAAAGTTTATATTTACTTAGAAATACATGGTTATCTCACTAGATTTCAATTGCATATGATCAGGGTCTACGGGTCATGTTCATAGAGCTTCGTCATTTGGTTCTATCGTAGCACTCTCATATACATAATATATTGCTCGTGCATTATTTACCTTGCGTTCGTGAGACCAGTAGCAACATGGGAAGTGAAAGCAACAGACTTCGATTGAAGAAGCGTAGCGGGTAAAATTTGATTGAGGAAGCACTGCAACAGTCAGCTTCAGAAACATCATAAAAGGTAAGAGAGCTGGTTGAATTATCATTTTCTTCACAGTCTTCTTCTAACTAGAGAGAAAGGCATCAAGTAAACTCTGGAAGTGTGTGTTCAAAATAGAAATGGAAGGGAGTTTCATTTTAAACTATATTGAAGGCCTTACAGAGCTCCGCATAATCAATACATAACTAATCCCTGTTCTTTTCACAGTAATTCCGAATCATCCAGACCAATAAAGGCCTTATGTTGGCGCCCTTACCTCAAAAGGATTGCCAGATGGATGTAGATTTTGGGGAACTTCATGGAAACGAAGGGTTGTGATAGAGCTGTGCATTGTCATATAGATTTATTGTCACAAAACAGTGGAGACGATGTGGGATGCAGGCAGTCAGTGTGGTTACATCCTCGTCGCGAATGCTTCTTGAACAGAGGAAGTTTCCTTACATGGCTTCACAGGTGGTAGATGTACAAGGAAACTGCCATGTGGTCTAGTCAATGACGTGTTGTACAAGGAAACCAACTTGTGGTCTAGCCAGTGACGTGTTGTGTTGTGGATGTGTTGTGTCATGACATGCATTGTCGTCTGCCTCTTATTAGACCTAGTATATGTATATACAACCATGTCCCCAATCTAACATTTAATACCCTCCACTAATTCCAACATTAGTTTAGGTAGCATTTAACCATTTAAAAATGTGAAACAAATAAATAATTATAATCTATGATTTTGCCTCCCCACCTTAGGAAGAGACCAAATAAGATGGAAAAATATACCGCAACATAAAAAATTTCATTATTCATTATAGTAACCAGCTCAAACCATCTAAAATTAATGTAAATCACCATCATTTTGATTACTATAGTCTCAGTCATGCCTTGGTAGGGACTAAAAAGGAAAATGGAGAGTTACAAGGAAAAAAAAGAGAGGAGGTCAATGTAGAAAGAGGGGTTAAGTGGGTAGATAGATGAGAGGGGAAAGAAAAATGAATAATATATTTTGAATGAGTATTTTATAAAATTATGAAAGGAAAGAGGATGTTAGCATTAATTAAATGTAGGAAATTATTTCGATAATTGTGTTGTTAAGTGGAATCATAGAGAGGAAAATGAATGCATTCAAAGGTACAAGAAATAAAAGGAAGACAATTGAGAGAAGCACAATTGAGGAAGATTCAATGAGCCAGTGGTTAAGGAGACATGTCTATTGTTTGAAGGAGAAGGGAGAGCCTATACCTCATAGTCTAGGGGCTAAAAGAAGCAAACATGCATTTTTCTTGATGATGCAAGAGATCTTATTGCTCTTCCTAAGGAAGATGAAGTAGAGGAGGAGCATGCAACTCCTAAAGAAGAATACGTTGATGTCAAAGACAATAGAAAGGGTTTCATTAGTCGACCAAATGCAGTGTCTAGAAATTCTTTTCACGAATCTCATGGTCCTTTTGTAAAAGCAAGACAAAACAAAGATCATTGGGTGTTTTTAATTTTTCATCATAGTTGTACATAAATCTTCAAGGCTCATTGCATTATAAGTTAATTTCCATTATTTATTTAAGATTTCTCTTGCATCCATTGGATTCATAGCATGATGGGTTCTTATTGAGTTACAACTTTAGTAAATGGAAATATAACTATGTAGATATGGTACATGAGAAACAACTCTAGTTGCTTGTTAGTATTATAGTTAATGGGAGCCCAAGGAAGGGTCGACTGATCCTTCCTTTGACATAGCATTCCTAGCAAGGGAGAACATGTGGAAGAGTTAGACAACCTTTCCTTAAGCATATTATTATCACCAACGGGGTAGGTTGGTCAACCCTTCATGGGGTATAATATTCTCATCGATTAAAGCTTAGAGAAGGTTTGGTTGATTATTCCTTAAGAATAATATTTATTTAGGGGGTTCCTATGAAAGGTTTAGCATGCCCTTCCTCTACCATAGTATTATCATCAAGGGGGATTCCATTGAAGTGTTATTTAACCTTTCTTTAAGCATGGTATTCTCATTGAGTAGGAACTCTGGGAATGATATGAAACTAACCCTTCCTCCAACATAGTATTCTTATAAAGGGGGATCTAAAGGAAGGGATGATCAACCATTCCTTCAACATAATCTTCTTATTGAGGGAATCTTAGGCAAGGATTAGTGGAGAATTCCTCAAACATTCATTCTCATTGAGGGGATCCTAAGAGAGCATAAATCAACTCTTCCTCTAAAATAATATTCTCCTCAAGAGAAGCCTAGTAAAGAATTAGTCAAAATGTCCTTGAGCATATTGTTTTCATCATCATTATTAGGGAAGCGTTAATCAATTCCCCCTTCAACTTATTAATCATGTTGACGGGTATTGTTGGCTTAGTGGGCCCTGAGCTAGGTTCAATGTTAGTTATCCAAGCAAGTGCCTACACTACTGGCCCTTTCAACATCAATCCGCGGAGAGCAGATTGAAGTCTCACCCGAAGCAGTATGGGGGGAATGCCTGAACCAAGTTTCCGCACCTAGAGATGGTAATGGTGTCGTTTTTGTGCCCTAACCCTGCTTTCACACAGATCGATAAGACTTCTAGGGATTATCAATATACTTCTCTTATTCCGCTTCCAGACCTTTCACGAAGGTTTGCAATCATCCTTCATGGACCCTACACAAGTGATTTATCTACTTACGTGCTTATGTAAATGTTCTTACCTCTGTATTTACCCCAATCGACTTCAGTATCTGATAATTTCAACATGAATTGAGATATTCTTCGCATAAACATATATTATTAACTACATTCATATAACAGAGTACAACATATAGATTCGCACGTTGATATAGCATTAAATCATAAACCCAATATTTAGCATCACATAATCACATGACAGAAGTAAATAGACCACACAGAGATAATTCCAGAATAATCTTCTTTATTACTGCTTTAGATCTTCTTACAAACTCTAACTACCCTGTGCACTCAGCTACAAGGGTCTGCACACTCAGCTGTAGACTTCTACCCTAGGCCTCTGTGCACACAACAATAGAGACTCTCTTCTACTCTAAGACTCTTCGCTCTTTTTGCTAATGACTCATTACATTCATCACCCCAAAATCTTCCACTGCCTTAGACTCTTATACGATTTCCCTTTTATACAATCCCATGGTCTACAGACCATGGGTAGATCTCCTAAAGTTGACATGACTTACATAAATGAAGGGCGAAAACCATTTATGACACTTTACATCTTCATGTTCCACAACCACAAAATGCGGAGACTTTACACTTTTTATACAAAAACTTGGGCTTTTAACCCCAAAAATGACCCTAGGGGACCTTGTCCCAACATGACCCCAACACAAATATGGTGACTCACCCTCGAGTCACTCTATTGGCATGAATATCTTGCTATCAAGTCCTCCCAACTCCACTTTTACGATTGCAACTCCACCTGTACACTACGTCGTCGCCTGCTTGACCTGCTCTACCAGCTACTCCATCACTAGTCCTGCGTTATCTACCCGGATCTTCTGTTGTACTGTCTGTAGGCTAGCTAACTTTCCTTCAATGGTGGTGGTGAGCACATAGGCGTCATCTAGCCAAGGCCCCAATCTGGCCTTGAGTAATGCCTCTTTGCACTACACTACTTCTGCCTATTCCTTCAGTTCCTTTGCTTCTTACAGTTTTTCCAATCTCTACGTGATGACGACTGTGTGTGTCGTCACTCTTGCTTCATCGTATTACTACTGTAGTTCCCTCACCTCGGTATTTAACCTCTATAGGTTAGGATCTTCTTGTAGATTGGTAAGTACCTCCAGCTACTGCTCAAAGAGCATAGTGCAATCCGTCACTACGTTATCTATTGTAGCAACTACATCCCTGACAGTTGCCTCGCACTGTTCTTTGACCTCTGGTGGAGTCAAAGGCTGGGCCTTCAACTCAAGCTCTGTAATATTAAGGTTCAGCTCAAATTGAGCCTTGGCTAACTCGGCCTTGGCATTGCGCACACCTACAACCAACTTCCGAATCTTCGCTTCCACCGACACTTCTTTTGAGATATGCAGCTCCGGAACGGTTTTGGATGCTTTAGCAACCACCGCTGTAGTACACTCATTCTTCTCCTGAATCATTTTCCAGGTGTCGATTGCTAAAGTCTTCTCTACGAACATTTGGGCTTTCTTAACCTTCTTCTCACTGATCACACTCAGCGCGCACTTCTCTCATACCCTAAATTCTGCAATCACACCTGCTTGCATCATGTGAAGGGCTTCACTTGGGAGCATGGCCAAGTTCAAACCAATATTCATTAGAGCACTAACAGTAGCCTTGTCAGATTCTGCCTCCATGGTTAGAACACCATCCGGCAGCGCGACGGCTCGGGGACCCAACGAGCTAACCATATTCGCTGCTTTAGTAGTTCCTGGCACCAAACTACTCGATGCCACACTGCTTTGTGCTACACCGGCCTGCAATTGAGTAGTTTGGATCTATAGCTCGTGCAGACCCATCTGAATGGAAACCAGAGCTTGATTCTTCTATTGCTCAAACTGTTACAGCAGTTTCACGGTCGCGTCCCTTACTTTATCCCCAATGTCATCGAAGTCACCTTCTATCAAAGTGATCAAGTTGAGCGATGACTTACTAGCCTTGGACTTCTTCTGTAGCCTTCTTTCTCCTGCTACAATTCCGCTTCACCAGGAAGGGAGTGCCTTTTTGGTCTCCACCACCCTGTTTAGATTGCTGTTCATCCTCCATCTGTGGCGAGGGATACTTTTGACTCCTATCAGAGTCACACTCTTCCTCCTCTTCCTTCTCTTCTGCATGCTCTGTAGTGGTGTGCTCTACTTCAGCTCTGGCTTTTTCCTCCGCTTCCTTTTTCGTCCTTCAACCTTTTGCTGCATTTTCAACCGAGCCTCTTCCTTCTTCTACTTTCTCGTGGACTTATTGGATCCAACGGACAAATCTGAGGTTGTGCACCATTCTGCTAGCTAATGATCGAGGACCATTACTATATCCTCATTTGTTGCAAGGTATTGGAGATCATACCATTTCTGTTCTGGGTCCTTCCGTGCACGGATGGAGATACAGTGGAAGTCTGTCTTGAACTACGCATATCTCTACAACTACTCATAAACAATTGGTGACAGTATTGGCTTGTGGTTGATGGCTATATTGATGCTCATCTCCATCAAAACCCAGAAGACCTTGCTCTCACGGACCCGCTCAACATCCTTCATGGCCCATAGTGAAGGAAACTTCATTGCTTCTGGAAAATCTATCGCGATCAGAGGAAACTTACTCTCATCTGGCAACTGCCATGTGACCAACACAATTGATAACAACAACCATGCGTAATGGAACGTTTTGCTTTGATCCTGCGCTTCTCTGTAGTTCGCAAGGAACTCGCTATAGATGTAGCACACCCAATTAAATTGTACACCCTTCATGCACTAGGCTACTAATGAGACTACTAGTGCTGGCACCTCATCTGCGCAACACATCCACATTATCTTCCTAGCCAAGATCTGGGTGGCGACATAATGCAAAGAGCTGCGTGTCAGGAAGTCCTTCCTCCAAATTAGTAGGCTCCTCTCCTGTTTCAATGCACGACAGATGATCTGGCCCTGCATTCAATCATCCTGGCTTCACAATGACTTCGAAATCATATTCCTGAAACTACAACATCCATTTGCATATCTCCCCCCACGCAACACAAGCTTGTTAATCAAGTACTTTAATGCAGAATGGTCTGTATAAATATTAAAATGTTCACCTAGCAAGTAGTTTCTGAACTTCTGGAGTGCGGACACCATAGCCAAACCTCCGTGCTCTGTCGTTGAATAGTTCTTCTCAGCTTTGGACAACTTCCTACGTGCAAACACTATAGGGTGATCCAACTCTCCCTCATTGGCCTGTGTCAGTACTACCCTGAGTGCAATACATGATGTATCCACATGCACATGAAATTCCTTCTTCTAATCTGAGAAGACTAGAATCGGCGCGGTGACCATATTTTCCTTTAACGCATCTAAGTTGTTATCACTCCAAAATTTCTCTAAAGTTGTTATGAAAGAAATGATAGAGGTAACCATAAACCTACTTTGGAGATTAGGATCTAACCTTACTAATGATCAGAGATGGATCTCTCTTTATGATTTAACTTTGTTTTAGTTATTTCATTTTAGGCTAGTTATGGTTGTACTTGGGTTTTGATTTGGATTTGGTGGTGGAATCGCTGACTTAGATGGATAGAGGGATGTATTTTACCATTGGGCTATGAGGTCAAGTGTCAAGACAAACAGGACTGGATCAAGGTCTAAAGATAGTGTTTACAGGGCAAGGTAGTTGAGTAATTTTAGATCTTAAAGCTGGATGGTGAAGTTGATTTCAATTAGATCCAAGGAGCAATTAAGAGTTCCTTAGACCAGATTATGAAGGAAGTGAAAGAGGTCAACCAAGATGGGAGAGCAATTAAGAATTCTCAGATCCAAATATCAAAAGAAAACATTAAAATGATTAATTGTTCAAGATAGAGTGTACTTAAACAAATTTTGTAATATAATTCTAGTTAATTCATTCAATTTAGATAACATGCAAGTTTTTGAAATACATAATAAAATAACAATTTGACAAGAGAAAATACTTCACTTAAGTAGCTCAACACATGAATCCTGTAATGCAATCTCTTTATTACTAAATCCAGTCCGCTGACTTGAAAAATTGGTACAATAACCTTCAAGTTTCAGATCAATACAACTATAGAAACATTTAGAAATCCACCCTCAATACTTCGAATTATGAAGTATTTATACAAAAATAGTTTGCAAAATATCCCAAACTGTCTTGAGAATTAATCTAGGAAAAAGAAATATCTCTATGCAAGAAGATAGAGATAGATGTTCAACTATTGTATGTTGTCCCTGTTTATTTAGTTGTGTTGTCTTTATGCTTTGATCTTTTGTTGTTTATTCTCTGTCTTGCTCTTGGTCTTCACGCTAACTGTTTTTTTTTACTTTTCCTTTCTCAACTGATACACTTTCACCTGATATTATTTCATCTAGTTGATCTGTTACTTTTCTTTCACTGTGTTGTTTTCACTTTTACTATGCATTTTTACAGTAAGTCATTTAACTTTTCCCATGTGTCTACATTTGGTAATTGAATATTTACCATCCTCTTGTAGATTTCATCTACTTATGTATACTTGGAAAAAGTGGTTATGTTAACAAAAAGGTGTTTTACCTCATGCTGGAGGTAGAACAGGTTGTCAAAAGTTTGGTACAGAACCTTTCCTGTAGGCATCCCCTTCATAGAGGAATTATAGGCTTGATCTCTTGCCACCTCTCTAATTTTCCCGTTGTAGTCTTTCTGTGGCATCAATTTGTCATTTATCACCAAGGGATCTAGCAAACCTTTTTGCCTTAGAGCGTCAAACTTAACCATGAACCTGTCTATAGCCAACTACATGGTTTGGAATTTGTCTTCAAGGTTCATCATTAAATTCCTCTTGGTGAGCACATTTTTCACCTCTAGTATGGTTCCAATCCTGTCAGGTATGTCCAGCTCCCGCAACTCTTATTTTTTTTTAGAGTTAAGGAAATGGATTATTCTAGTGGCTTCTTCTGGCATGTCTCCCAGTTCAGCCTTAACTCTCTGAATTTCCTCTGTAGCCACTTTGACTAAATCATTTTGTTCAAATATGACTTGAATGGATGGCCAAATATCATTGACAGAGTCAATGATATTTGCCCATAACTGTTCTTTAGCTTGGCCAAGTGGCTCCTTTAATGTCAATTCTTTTTCCAAGATCTTCATTCTTTCATTCAACCTGGTTGACTTTTGAAATTCATCCTTGTGCATAATCTGTGCAAGCTTATTCTCATTCTATAAACTTGTTATCTTTTCTTTAAGTTTATTTATCTCTGTGGTCTGAATGGAAATGTCCTCCATTGCTTTGACCAATTTTCTTGCCGCATCATTTGGCTAAGATGTTGTTGTTGTCGAACCTGTGACTGATGTAGATGTTGTTGCAGCTGGAAGTGCTATATCCAATGGAGATGTAGGAGCCAATGAAGCTGCCAAGGTAGATGGTACTGCTGTAGTGACTATTGGAATGGCAGTGACAATGGCCATCTCAAGGCTGGCCTGTTTTAACTGTATCAAACTATCCAATTCCTTCTCCATTTCTTTCAACTGATCATTTAGTTGGAGAATGAGATCCATCATCTCCTCCTGCTGAGTTTGACTTTCTAAGACCTCTTTTGTTTGTGGATGCTCTGAATGAGGCAGTTTTAGTTGCTTCTTCAAAGCAACAATATCCTCATTCTTTTTCTTTATCAGTTTCTCTGCTACTTTGACATCACTGGGATTATACCCAAGCTCAATTACGAAGTCTTCCAATGACTTCATTATGTTGTCCTTGGCCTGTGAGGAGGCCTTCTCCGGCTTGTATTGTGCAGTGATATTATCTAGTGAGATTTCGAGTTTGTGTACAGTCATAGATTTATTTTTCATGGTGGAATAGATCATCTCACCTGCGTGTTTGTGAAACTCAATTTGGTCAATGTGGTGAACATCCCTAGCCAAAACTTCAAATTCACTTTTCTTATAGTCGGCTAATGATTTGGGCTGCTTGACTATAGGCTGCATGAATGTCATTTGCATCTTCCCAGTCTTAATGTCAAAGGCTGAAATTAATCTATTTTGATTTACAGGTGTTTGTTTAAAGTACTGGGCATAAGTCTCAGCCTTCAATGCCTCATTTCTCAACTTAATTTCCTTATATTTTTATTTAATATATTTATCTTTATCCACAAGCTTGTTGGATGAAGAGACTTCAATGCTAAGTTGTTTCTCGATAATTTGGGCATTTGAGGTAGAAGGTTGGTGTGTTTCTTCTGAAGCTACTGGGCCTTTATTCCTTGTAGCCATTGCTTCAGCGTTAGTGATTTCCATTGTGTTAACGGTGACTTCTTGTTTAGTTACAGAATTAATCTTGGGCCTTTTCCTGTAACTGATCTCAAATTAATCATCTGTGGTTCCCATGGCTGAACTAGAATCTTCTTCCCTGGTTCTTTTTGCATTTATGTCTTCATTGGTTGGAGTCTGCAAAAGAGGAGGAATATTCATTGGTTCTTCTAGGGCTGGAACCTATAGAAAGGAACTAGTATCAATCTGCTTTTCCACATCAATTAAAGTATTCTCCACATCCACTACAATATTGTCCATATCTATCAAAGTGTTTTCCAACCACTCTGACTGGCTGGAAAATCTCTCAATGTTTGGCCCGGGATGATGTATGAAAGGACCCAATTTGACTTTGAGCCTTAATTTATTTATGACTCCATGAGGGTCATATTGCCACATAAAACTATTCTTGAAATTCATCTATTATAAAATCTTATCTACCTGTAGTCCAACTTCCCTGGTATTACAAATAAAGGGGCCCAATTGATTTTTCATTTTGAACTGGGTCTTCTTCCTAGCTGATAGGAAATTGACTTCATCAGAGTTTATAATATGCCTAAAGTATTCTAATGCAAATATCCTCATGGGGAGGTATTTGGGTAGCTTGTAGGGAGCTAGTTGGCATCCATATATCCTTATCTCTATGTGGTCTTGGTATAAATACTAGTCTCCCACTCTACTGTTCTTTTCCAACTGTAAAACCCTTTTACTTTTATGACTGATCCTGGGTTGATAGCTACTGGTTAGCATGTTTATAACAGAATGCACAAATGAGTCAATGAATTATTTATAGGAAGAAACAATGGAGTATCTTTGGATGAATGGTGTCTAATAGATAACAGATCTTGGATTGCCTTTGGTATCTAACTTTTGAATGCTGAATGGAAATTTTTCTGACAAATAATAAAGGAAAATGTGAAATAACACTAATGAATATTTGAAGACTCTCTCGGTTGGTAATTTGATGAACTGTTCATGAATTTTGTCTGCTATGAACTGAGCATAGTTGTAAATTGTAGCAGGAGGCTTTCCTGGGAAAAATATATAAATGAAAGAAAGAACAACCTCATCGACATGTTCATTAGAGGTATACCCTAAAATGCAAGAGAACAAGGTAATAATTTGTGTGCCTATCGCAGAAAAAATGGTGGCAACATATGGAGGACTTTTTGTAGGAGTATGAGACTCCTCTATGATGAAAGTTTGAAAAATATGGACCATCTTGGGAAGGTCTAACTTGCTATAGAGGTCAAGTGAACCTTCAATTGGAAGTGGGGTCTCATTTGGGCTTTTCTATATTTGCAGCATTTGATTGATGGATTCTGCAGTAATGGTGAATAAAACTTGCTAGTCAAGGGTGATTATGGATGTTTGACTGGGAATGTAACAAAATTGGTAGAAGTGGACGATTTCTGGAAATTGGTGTACCTGTGGGAGATAGTACTTGGGCAAATTTCACTCTCAAAGCTGAATGTCATCATTCTGATTTAAAAACTTGTCTTTACTCCAGTAATGGAGTTTCAGTAGGTAGGTAGGGGAACAAATATCTTTAATTTGAAAGTATTTATTGGCTAATTTAAGGTGGTCAATATCAAGGTGAGGGGTTTGTAGGGGAAGTTTGGGAAGCCATAATTTATTTTGTTCAACTAAATTACTCTTTTTGTGGCTTGGGAAGCAAGGTTTAGAAGCTTTGGATAGTGGGGAGGGTAATTTCAATATGTAAAAGAGGGTTTGGATGCACAACAAGTATTTTTTTAGTTTAGGAAAGTTTCCTAATTAATTTAATTACTTAACCATTTAATACTTACTGTGCATTTTTCAAATTCATAGGGTCGTTTTGGTTTTTCCAAGAATACCTAGAAATTAGTGTTTTGGTGTGCAGACAGGGTTCTGTGGCAGCTACAAAGGGTACTGAGGCTTGAACTGGGTATTTGCTACTTCAATTTGGTGTTTGTAGCATCTTCAGATGGAAAAAGGTGGCTAAATTGTTCACTCAGAGGTTTAGGGCATCACAATTGGTTTACAACGATTTGCAGTGAAAAATGAGTGAAAAGAGCAATTTGGGGCTTTTTTGGCCTTTTAACAGATAATGGTTACATTTTGGCGTGAAACTTGGCAAATGAATAGTGGGAAGGTTTGCCTTTAGGCAAGGAGGTGGTTTTGTGTGACATCACACTACTTTTGGATGGCGGGTGGTATTTTTCGTGACCATGCAATGTACCCTGGTGCCACCACGTAGCAAAACACTACCTGGCCGAAATTGTGAATCTTGCGTGTTCTTGTGCTGTTAACAGTCGGATGATGAATCCATGTGATATGGTTGTGTGCCATTGGATTTGGAGGTGGGAGATCGGAGGGATATTGTGAAGTGAAGTTGCACGGATAGAGTCGAGAAAGTGGTTGGCAGGGCCCGGGGTTTAATTACACAAAATTGTAATTAATTAATAAATAATGTCAGGATTTAATATAAGTAGCGGGTTAATAAGGTGCGAACATGGGTTATATGACGAGGTTTTTTAACTGCACCAAGGGTTGGTTGGTTAAAAAAGGTGTCGGGAAATTATAACATGGGGGATTTATAAAGTGGGATTTTAGGAAAAACTTAGGATAAAGGGTTTTTGTGGGTTTTTAAGGGGAAAAGGGAAGTTAATAAGGGGTGAAGGTGATTTTTGTAATGGGGAATGGGTTTCACACTAGGGAAAAAGGTTTTGGGGAGGGGGAATGACTTTTTGAAGGGTAATATCTAGGGAAATGTGCGAAAGCAAGGGGTAAAGGTCAAAAAGAGGGGGAAGGGTATTTATGAGTAATGAAGGGATAATGGTGGAAATTAAAAAATAAGTATGTGGGGGTGTAGTGAAATGAGGGGAAATTAGTAAACAAGCTTTGGTGAATATCCTTTCTTTTTCACAATTCCTCCTGCACATGAAACATAGGATTAAGTATGATGAATGTGCTTTTGACTTAACAACCTTGTGCATTTGCAACATTTCTTCTACCTAGCCTTTATTTACCCTAATATTTATCTTCATTTATTGGGTGCATTTGAGCTTGCTGACTCTTCATTGCTTTTTCTTTTGATAAGAAAACTATCTAATTCTAACCTTATAACTTCTAATGCTCAGATTAAACTGATGAGTTCATTGTTATTCTCTACCTAACTACTGATCTGCCAAGGTTAAACACTTCGTCTAGATCTTTATTCTCTATCTATCAACATGAAATTTAAAGCATGAATGGGTCAATATTAAACTATTTGACCAACATGGATTGTGGGATTTTTGACAAGGTGCACACAACCTTATTTTGCAAAGTAAAGTAAAAGGAGTGGCATTTGAATTTGTACACTTTCATGATCAATTTTTATTCTCTTTTTGGGGTTCATATTTTTTTACCTTTTTTATCTTTTATCTTTCTTTTTTTCCTTTGATTATTCTTTTAGGACATACCCTCTTTAAATTTTTTAATTTTTAATATGGAAAACATTTTACAGAAAGAAAAAGTATGTACAATATTACAAGACTAACCATAGCCAATTCAAAATTATGAATCCTATTATTATATGACCCGAACATAAGCTTCACTGGCACTCTTCATTCTAGCAGAATGTAGCATTCTTCTTTAGCAGCTTCTCCATCGGTGTGGTAATCAGGGCATAACCCTTGATGAACTTTCTATAGTATCTCGTATGGCCCAACATTGCGTGCAGCTGTTTCACACTTCTTGGCACCTCCAAATTAATTATAACTGCTATCTTAGCTAGGTAGACCATCAATCCTTGTTTGCACACCACATGGCCTAGCGAGATTCTGAAAGGAATACAAAACAAACATTTCTTCAAATTGAGCGTGATATGATACCTTTGGCATGTATCCAGCATCAAGCGTAGCTTGGCTACATGGCGTTTCACCAACCCAAACATTGTCCAGTCATCAATGTATACCTCCAGAATCTTGTGAATGAAGTCCTTGAATGTTGCGAAGACTACAGGCGAAAATGTTGCTAGCGCGTTCTTCAGTCCAAAAGGCATTACAGTGTACTGGAAGCATCCCCCTTTGGTTGCGAAAGTTGTCTTACTTCTATCCTCCAATGTGATCTTGATCTGATGGCACCCCGAGAACCCATTAGTGAATGAATATGCTTCCTATCCTCCTACATTATCCAACACTTCATCAGTGAACAAAGTCGGAAAAGGATCATGCACACAAGCATCATTCAACTTCCTAAGATCTACACATATCCTTATTTCATCCTTTTTCTTCTTTTCTTGAACTACTGTTGGGCTCACCCAATCAGACTCTTCCACTGGTTCAATGTCGCAAGCAATTTATCCAGCTCTAAGTGGACACCTTTCTATATACTTTGGATTGAGGTGGTAAGGCCTTTGCTTGATCGTATTCACGTCCAATTTCAACATAATTTTCATAACTCCAAGGGTCCCTATTATACCTTTCAAATTGAAAAATTTCATAGGGAACAAGTCCTGATATTCGCGGAGCGATTCAATGACTTTATCTACTTTTGCATCATCCCAGTAGTCCCCAATATTTGCAAATTTTGGCTACGCCTCTGTCCCAATGTTCAATTGTCTTGTATTTAGCAGCGTGGTGATATCTGGATTTTAAATTTATGATCCCTCAACATCGCGGTGTCCTGTTTCTAGGATATTAATGTTCCTTAGATCCTCATCTTCTTCTTTAATAGAGACATTGTAGCACTCCAATGCGTGGCACAGCTGGGTGGTCCAAACTAGTTGAATCAAATCTAAGGGATCCTGTGGTATTCTGAAGATCACTACTTTGACCTCCTATAGTGCTTCCTCAATGCACTCAAATCCATCTTCAAAGCTAAATGTCATCAAGAATTCCTGTCTCAAAATATCCCATTCGTCCATGCCATGGCAAAGCTTTATCTCCAAGTACCAATTCATAGGTATTACATCTAAGGTGTGGCATAACAGATGCACCCACTCCGATTGCAGTTATGCTCCATAAGGATCAGTCCATTTGGCTAAGTGATCGCATGGATCACTCCTTCCGTCATATTTCTCTATTAATCATACCTTTGGGTGACCAAACCACACCCTCATCATTCTTCTGTATTCACACCATCCATCGAATTTATCTTTATGTGTACCCCACCATCTTGCAGGCGTAGCACGCAGCGCCAAGTCCAAGGTTTGGAAGCGATGCTTCTCTGGTTCTTCCATTTCAAATGCATCCAGAAATTTATCAACGTCAGTTAAACCGTCATAGTAAGGCAGACTTCTTACCTCCGGTGATACATAGCACAATGATTTGTTCATCATGTTACATCGTAGCGTAGATACTTCTTGCAATATTCTTCCAGTGTTCTAATTCTTTATCTGAGTTTGATGTGCAAGAGCTTTCACTGTCCCATGGAAGACGTCCATCAGCTCTTAGATTCACCCTATCTTGATCTCACGCCATTATCTTCTAAATCGGGTCCAAATCGTCATCACTTTCGTAATCGCGGAATAGTTTAGTGTAGCGCGGTCCTTCTAGAGGGTCCAATGGTACTACTATGCGGAGCGATTTTCTTTCAAATGAAATCATCTGCTTCTTCAAATTAATCACCCCGTTCATGTCGATAGCCTATTCGATCCCATGGAGTGCGAGGTAGGGATTTCTATCGTCCACAATCTCTGTCACTTCAAAATCGACCAATGTGCTTGTGCCTTCAATATCGACTATCACTCCCTGTAATCTTCCCATGGGGATAATATTTTTCTGATTTTCCATCCTCAATTGAATATGAGACCACTTCAATGTAGGTATCCCCATTCTCTCCCATGTCTGTTTATGCAAAACATTTGCGTCAGACCCTAGATTCAGAATGACTTGGTCCATTTCATATTCTCCTATCTGTGTAGTGAGTCTCATATCCTACCCTATTCTTGCCTTATGCTTACCAATCTTCCTGACCACGCACGGACCATATAGAGTATTACCGACACATTTATTGATCAACTCCTTCAATCCCTTGATGACCTTTCTATCTTGAAACAACTTCATACAGGTCTCCAAAAATGTAGTAAGCATGGAAGGGTCCATTTCTTCAGACTACTTATCCTGACTTCCTGAGGTAGAAGCCTCAATGAAGCTTTTCTTTGCTTCCATGAAGGTTTCCTTCATGTGCTCCAAATCAAATCCAACCTCTTTTTCTAGAGCTTTGCAGACCCACTCACCTTCTTCAGGCTTCTTCCCCTTGTCTTTGCTAGTCTTCATTCCGCTTCACAGCACAATGTTCACATTAGGATCCTCTTCGCGGGGTTCAACCCTCATCATCTGTAGATTCTGGGTAGATTGCTAAGGTTGTGCCCCTTTCTCGCGTATCTTAGCTAATAATGCATGGCAGTCTTCTTTCACGTCATCAAACTGAGTGCAATATCTACGCGACAGGTGCATTGGGTTCATGCATTCTCGCATGTAGTGTCCTGGTCCCTCACAGTTGTAGCAAATCCGTTGTCCTTGACCTTTACAAGGTCCTCCTCAACCTTGGCCTCGCCCATGCCCCTCAAATCCTCCTTGTGTTCCCCTAGTGCCTTGATCGAAGGTCGAGTTTCTGACTTCATTCTATATGCGGGTGTTCTATCCATCATTAGCTCAGAGCTACGACAGTAATGCTCATCATGACCCACTAATTGACAGATGTTCCAGAAGAGATGTTTCGGTGTCTATACAAATTTCTGCAGTAGGTGACAATTGTCCATCACATGATTTTCAGCCACTTGATAGATAGCACACCATAGTGCATGCCATGTACTTATCCCCGATTGAGCTTCTGGCCTCAGAGGCATTGATGCTCCTGCTGCAACATAATCCGTGAAGACTAAGCAATGATATTTTTCATGCCCTTGGATTTTTCATTTCAGGCACCAAACTTCTTCACACACCTCTGGCTGAACTACTCTATCCTTTTTCAGATTTTGAAACTCTAGGAAAAGGTTCTACAACTGTGTGTGAATCTATTGAACTCCCAAATTAACATCTTGTATCGGCGCCTTGTGCAATCTCTAGGGTTTCTGCTTGGGTCCCAATATTTTGTTGGTTGTGGAGCCTGATTATCTTTTGTATTCAAAGGTTTCAGCCGGATGTATACCCCAGGAAGATGGTACACCCCTCCATGCGGGGGGGGGGGGGGTGTGGGAGGGACTTGTCTACACGCGAGAGTCTGGGTGGGATAATCGCCCTCGAATGGGGGGTCTGGGGTCCAGCGATCCCCCGACGGGGGTTTTGGGGCAGCGCCCCCAAAGCTAAAAATAGATGAAAAATTGCCTTGTAAAAGTTTAGTAATTTCTAGTCAATCTGGGTCGTTAATTAGGCAGATGATCTAACGGTATAGGTTATGTTTAATTTAGGGTTTTTTGCCCTAGAAGGAAACCCCTCACTATATATGAGGGAATTGTATTGTGTCTATGTATATCTGTATTTTGAGTGAGGAATAGAGAGGAGATTGAGAGCGAAGAGGGAGTTATAGTAGATTTGTTGTAGGTTGTATCTCTTTAGTTTGCTGGATAATATAATAAAAGAAGGACTGGTTGTTTCTCCGTGGACGTAGCCTAAACAGGGTGAACCACGTATATCTGTCTCTCTTGTTTTATGCATTTTCTATGTTTATATTTCTGCAATATTTTATGTGTTCCATTGCTCTATAATATATAATTTTCTAACAATTGATAAACTTGCAGGAGAGAAGGGTTCCTGGTTCAAGTGGGAGCAATGGCAGAAGATGGTAGGTTTAGGGTTGAAAAATTTAACGGCCAAAACTACCAGCTGTGGAAGATGCAGATGGAAGATTCTCTGTATCAGAGAGATTTGTACCTACCATTGAGTGGAAAGACAAAGAAGTCGACGAGTATGACAGACACAGAATGGGATATTCTCAACAAAAAGGCAATTGGAACAATACAGCTATGCCTGGCGGCATCGGTAGTGTTTAATATTTGAAAGGAAATGGAAACAAAGGGTTTAATGTCGGCATTGGCCAAAATATATGAAAAACCCTCAGCCTCAAATAAGGCATGTCTTATGAAGCGTTTGCTTAATATGAAGATGTTAGAAGGTGGATCTGTTGCAGACCATTTAAATGATTTTAATACAGTTACAAGTCAGTTAAGTTCGGTAGGGGTAAATTTTGGTGATGAAGTTAGGGCTCTATTATTTCTGTGCTCATTGCCAAAAATTTGGAATGGCTTAGTTATGGCCATTAGTAACTCTATCTCTAGATCTAGTACTTTAAAGTTTGATGATGTTGTCGATGCAATCGTTAACGAGGAAATGCAACGGAAAAGCTCCGGTGAGACATTAGGTAATGCTTTGACTATAAAGACTAGGGGAAGAAAAATGGAAAGAGGAAAGAGCCCAGGATACCACAATAAGTCAAGAAAAGGCAAATTGACGTCTAGATCAGGGATAGTGTGCTGGAAATGCGTGAAGAAAGGACACCTAAAGAAAGACTGCAAGTCTCAGAAGGGAAAAGAAGGAGACACACAACAAGAAACTAATGATGAAGTGAATGTAACAGGTGATGTGTTACAAGATGCTTCGATTATTTCTTTAGAAAGTATTATTGATGCTTGGGTGGTAGATTCAGGGGCCTCATTCCATGCCACACATGATAAGAAACATTTTCATGATTATGCTCAAGGAGATTTTGGACAGGTTCGATTGGGTGATGATAAACCCTGTAAAATTGTTGGAATGGGTACAGTTTTCATAAAACAACAAAATGGAAATCAGTGGCTATTAAAGGAGGTAAGGCATCTTCCAGATCTGAAGAAAAATGTGATTTCAACAGGGCAGTTGGGAGGTGAAGGTTGTGTAACTAATTTCATAGATAAAACCTGGAAGGTCACTAAAGGATCCCTGGTAATAGCGAAAGGAGAAAAGGTTGGTACATTGTATTTATGCAATGGTATTTCTAATTCTGTTAATGCTTTAACCTCTACAGGAGAAGATACGACATTGTGGCATCATAGTCTTGAGCACATGAGTGAGAAGGGGATGCAGATTCTTCACTCAAGAAATTTTTTGCCAGGTTTGAAGCATGTTGATTTTAAAATTCTGGGAGAATTGTGTTTATGGAAAACAGAAGAGAGTCAGATTCCTTAGAGTTGGGAAAGAAAAGAAGAGCGAAAAATTAGAGCTTGTGCATAGTGATGTATGGGGACCTACTCAGGTATCATCTCTTGGTGTCTCTTGTTATTATGTTACTTTTATTGATGATGCAACCAAAAAACCTGGATTTATTGTATTCGAAATAAATTTGATGTATTTGATACTTTCAAGAAATGGAAAGCTTTGGTTGAAAATGAGATAGGGAAAAGGTTGAAGTGTCTCAGATCAAATAATGGAGGTGAATATTGCAGTAAAGAGTTTGATAGGTACTATTCAGAAAATGGTATTCGT
The DNA here is from genome assembly GCA_000404065.3 of Pinus taeda. Classification (NCBI taxonomy): domain Eukaryota; kingdom Viridiplantae; phylum Streptophyta; class Pinopsida; order Pinales; family Pinaceae; genus Pinus; species Pinus taeda. The sequence goes on along the minus strand of APFE030948467.1, from coordinate 72,525 downwards.
AGAGAGAATATAGTTCCAAGAACACCACAAGAAAATGGTGTGTCAGAAAGGATGAACAGGACAATCATGGAGCATGCAAGGTGCATGAGATTGCATACAGGATTGCCTTTACAATTTTGGGTAGATGTTGTAGATACTGCTATTTATCTAATAAAAAGAGGGCCTTTAAGTTCCTTGTATGGTGGTATTCCAGAGAAGGCATGGACAGGTAAAAAGGTAAACTACTCTTTTTTAAAGACTTTTGGTTGTGAAGGCTTTGTCCACATTAACAAAGAAAATAGAACAAAACTTGAGGAAAAATCAAAGAAATGTACCTTTATTGTATATGGTGTTAATGATTTTGGTTATCGCTTATATGATTATGAAAATCACAAAATCATTAGGAGCGGAGATGTAATATTCAATGAAAATGTCTTGTATAAGAATCAGTTTCAGGAAAAGAAACAAGAAAAAGAAAATATAGAATACATAGTGCTTGATGATATCATAGGAAAAGTGATGGTGCCTGAAAATCATAATGATCAACAGCTAGAACAACAACCACAACAACAACAACCACCTCAAACACCTGAAATTGGTGTTAGAAGATCTACCAGGATAAGTAGACCCCCTGAATGACACTCTCCTTCATTATATTATGTATTATTGACTAATTCTGGTGAACCAGAATGTTATGAAGAAGCAGTGCAGGTAGAAACTAGGAAGAAGTGGGAGCAAGCCATGAAAGAAGAGATGGACTCCTTAGCACATAACCAGACTTGGGACTTAGTCAGGTTGC
>APFE030948467.1:34047-66515 GCA_000404065.3 Pinus taeda | reverse complement strand
ATATAGGTTGGTTTTTATGATAATGAAGATATTAAATAGACTTAGGAAATTATATTGTAAAAACATCTTAAGGTGAATGGTTAAAGCATAGACATTGGACAAGTAAATTTGTATACTTCTGTTTTAAACTGAAACAAATCCAGGGCTAAAAGGAATGGATTGATTGCACTAGTCATCCTTCTATAACTTTCCAACATATGTTGGAGTAAACAGATTGTAGGGTAATTTTTCTAATTGCAAACGGGAGCATACTTGTGTATTGGCAGGGTGGTTACGAGGTCCCTAAAAGTGGAGTAAACATATTGTAATTTGGGTAATTTTTCTAATTGCAAATAGGAACATACTTGTGTATTGGTAGGGTGGTTATGAGGTCCCTAGAAGTGATGAATTTGAACTTTTCTTGGTTTTATATATAGTATTAGGTTTTTTATCATGCTTTTTGTGAATGGCACGGGTGAATTTTATCTTACACCCACTAGGTTATCGATATGTAATTTTGGTAATTTTGATTTCAAAAGATATTTTAAAGAAATGCAATGATTTCATTTGTATATTAAATAAACACAAGAATTTATAATTGAGTAAAATATTCGCCATGCCTGGTGAGAGATTCACCAAAAAATTATATATACATATCATATTATTGATAAAAATCACCTTCCATTTTTCCTATATACCATGGAGATTCGCCCATTTATTATACATGTAAATTTAGGGGGGGTTCTTAAAATTTTCCCTGGTAACCCTCCAATCACTCCCACGAGCCTACTTCCTAGTTTACTCAAATTTTTGCCTGGAACTTGGATATCTGAGCCACTTTTTAAGGACTAGGATCCATATCTCTACCAAGAACTTAATGAAACTCTAAAAAATGATAAATAACACAAATACGAAGCCTTGAACACAATCTAGATTAGAGACTTAACCTATCTCATCCTAACCATGACAGCCATTCCATCAAACATATTCAAAACATGTAATCTGTAGGTCATGAACGCATATATGAACTTAAAGATTTGAAACTTACATGAGATTTACCAAGAAGAATTATGCCTCTCACAATAGATGCAATAACATCTATTATGTCATGCATTAAATAAAAATTCATTTATCAATCGACACATGACAAGATCCATAACTTGAATCTATCATAAAACCATGCTTATAACCAACATATAACCAAAATAATAGCAATTATATAACAACCATCAAATCCACATAATAACAAGTAAATTTACTCATAAAATACAATAGGAACTTAGGTCTTATTTACATATGCAAAAGCCAACTAAGTCAAGGGATTCCATGTACCCCCCGACCATAGATTGGGCTGAACCAAATCTTTCTTTCAACTAATCACCCCCATGCCATATTCCTAGCATGAATGTGGGATCTCATGGGGTAAAAAAATTTCATAAACAACCAAGGGAATCTATAGGTTAAACAACCTCCACCCTCACACTATTGTGATTTCACTTAAACTAGTCCTGAGATCACAAAACCAAACCGAGCTTGGATGCCTCAGAATTCCTTCACCATCCCTTAAGGAATTTTCGTTTCTCTACCACTTATTGAGGGCATCCTGGAGAAAACCATCTCCACCCCCAACTCTTAGGATTTTACTGAGACCACCTCACCCAAGTCCAAAACCTTCCGGCAATCCAAATCTCAACCAAGAATGAATCCCCTCACACCATGGCTATCCAGACATGGAAAAGAAGGGTTGAAACCACTGTCAAAACCCATGCCAATGATAACAAATGAACCAAATACATGCATACATATACCATTCATGCCAAAATGAGCCAAAAAATATTACATGCAAGTATTCCTATTGAAGCCACTTGATCCAAACTTTCCTTGTTTGATCCTTTATTTCCTTGTTTGATCCTTTCTTTCCTTGTTCTTCCTTTTCTTTCCTTGTCCTTCCTATCCTTTACCTTGTCCTTCTTTTGCTTTCTTGTTTTCCTTCTTCTCTTAGTGCTCTTCTCCTCTCTAAAACCAATTCCAAAACTCAACTAACAAACGGCCCCAAACTAATGCTCTGATGTCTTTTTATTATTGATTCCTCAAATTTCTTCATTTTACCTATATTTTCCTTCATTTTTATCCTCACATGCAACCTGTGACCTTTCACCTTCTTTTCTCCTAATTTCCTCTATTTTCATAAATTAAAATTCCAATAATGCCTTTTTGCCTTTTCAAAGGCTTTTCCATTTCCTTTTCCAACTTCCCCTTAGCCATAATAAACAACAACAGACACCCACTAGATATTTTTCCCAACATTCAACTTGAAATATGTGTCCATGAACTTGGTCTTATTTTTCCTTTATTAACCTTTATTGCATGAATGTTTAGCTTTAGGTTGTTACATAACAAAGGCCACATTGAATGAAAAATAAGATAAAATTTATGCATTCTTACGATGTCTATATTCGTACATACTTATAGTCTGTGGTGATTAGAGTTTTCATATTGCTATGAGGGTCAAGGAGGAACTTATAAAAGTTATCATAAGTGACTTGTGGTTAGATTCAAGGTAATATTTCTTAGTTGTTGCACTTTTTTTCTCTTCATTTATAATATATCTACATGATTTCCTCCTTCCACATATTGCATACTTAATTTGCATGATAAATTATTTAATTGATCTATATATTTTTTAGTGAGTTAGATTAGATTTAATTTTAGTCAACATTCGTTATTGATTTGAAGAATTTTGAGCTTGGTAACTTCTTCTTTTTTTATGCACAAGAAGTAGGTGTTAGGAGATAGAGTTTGGGTATGGGGAGTTGCACCAATCAATATCACACAAGAAAAGCCATTGAAAAATGTGTGTTTTAGTCTTCCATTCTTATAGCAATAGATTAAGATTATTTTTCTTCGAATACACAGGGATTTCCTGTTCTTTTCTAGCCTTCTATCTATCTTAGTTCAAGGGAAGGCCTAAGGGAGAGATCACTTTTCCATGGGGATATTTATCGATAAAAAAAATTGGTGATTCCATTGGGGATGAAAATAATTGTTTCTTCTCTAAGAGTTAGCTTTCCATGTCCTTGTTATTTCTAAATAAGTGTGGTATATGACTACTGCTCATTTTTTGTTTAGGTGACTTTAGCCTTAGATTGCCTAGTCTTTTCCCCTCTTTTTCTACATGCTGTTACTAACACCTTTCTTGTTAGGTTTAGTGCAGCTGGTGATGGGTCTTTGGTGGTTGCAAGCATGACCATTCAATAAGGGTATCTTTGTGCTACACCTATGAGGCACATCCACCATTGTAGGTGGCTATGTTTGGATTTCACCTATTTTATGATTTTAGATATTTCTTTTAGGTGGGTTATCCCATTTCTTTGATATTTATTCCCTGTTTAAGTCCCTTGATATAACCCTCATTCAATTATAATGTGTTTTGAGTGAAATTTAAGTCTTTTCTTGATCTGAACGCACTTATTTTTGTGTTTTCTTTTGTTGTAGTTTACGAATCAGTAAGATGGGATTCAATAAGTGATTATGACATAATTATTTACATGCCTAGTTGAATGATTTATACTTGATATATTTCATTTGAATGAAATCTTATTGAATGTGTATCCAAGTTCTATTCTTTTTTATTTTGGGTTTTGAGTCCTAATATAGATATTGAAGGGTATTGTATGTTGTCTTGATCATCATCACATTGTTGTTTCTCCTACAAGTGTGAGTTTTTTAATTTCATTAGATTGGTTTGCATATGTTTGTTGGATATTCATTTTAATTTTAGGGTGTGCAATTTCTTAATGGGTTGATGTAAAAGATAAATATCCTTCAGCTATTTAGTTAGTTTTCATTGAAACTGAAAATTGCATTTTTTTGCATGATTTGCACAACTATTGGATTAGTAAGAGTGATAACATCACTTGGTCCATTCCACACCTTTTATTAATTAACAACCAATAAAAGGAACACATTTAAATTAAAATCAATTTAAACCTTTCTCTTCATAGCAAACTAGCATAGAATAAAACTCACGACCTTGGAATAATATTGGAGAGTTTACAAAACCTAAACTAGAAATCACTAGAAAGTGAAAATCAATTTACCACATCAAAGACACGCTGGAGAGCTCCTCAAGAATAATATTTAAGCATAAGGTAATGTTGAAGTAATGAAATTATATCCCCACTCCATTTTTTTTATAGTTTCTATTGGACTACTATGCATATGGGGATCTCCTAGGGGAAAGTTATGTATGAACAATTCCTTAGTTTGGTATTGGGCCCAGTTTCCTTAATCATGCCTATCCGCTTGACATATGAATATTTACCTTGGTGATTTGATAGTTGGGAAGTAGCCTTAGTTCTTTAAGGACACTAAAATAGGTGACTATAGATGGGAAGTTCATGTGGTACTCTCGATAGATGTTACAATACCATATAAGCACTCTTTGCACGTGAGTCCTTGTGCCATTTGTAGGGACACCTGTGCTAGGAAAGGTTGGTGTCAAGAGGTTCGTGGAACTATTTTTCATATTTCTACTAACTAAGGTTTTGTATATTTCATCACCTCAAAAAATTTTCTTGGTATGACTAGTCATAGGTCATTGGAGGTTGCAAGCGTGATCATTGACTGAAAGTCACTTTGTGTTATTCTTATGAGGTGCATTAACCATTTTAGGTGGCTAGATTTGGATTTGACCTATTTTACAATTTCAAATATACCTTTTAGGCGGGGTTGTCAATCTTTTTCATCTTGGATCCATATTTAAGTGCATTGAAAAACCCTCATTCACTTATAGTGAATTTGGGGTGAAATTTGAGTATTTATTTCATCTGCGTGCACTTGTTCACACATTTTTTTATGCTTTATCGATCAATAAGTTGGGATTTGAAAAGTGACTATGGAAGAATCCTTATAGGACTGGTTGTATGGTTGATACCTTATCTATTTTGTTTGAATGCAATTTTATTGCAAGTTTTAGCCAAGAACTATTCTTTTGTAATAAGTTGACTTTTGAGTTTAATATATATATATCTATATATATAATATTATATATATATATATATATATATATATATATATATATATATAAGAGGGTAATATATGTTATCCAAATCATCATATTGTTGTTTGTCCTATTATTGTGAGTTGTTTTATTCTAGTTAGTTATTTATAAATAATGAAAAACCTTTCATTCCATTCTACATTTAGGATAGGCTTTGGAGAATTTTATTTCATTGGAGTGATTTGCATATGTTTGTTGAAGATTATTTTTATTGAGAGATTATGTGTTTTTTTACTGAATTGGAAGTAAAAAATAAATCTCTTTATCTTCTTTATTTATTTTTCATTGACCCAAAAAAATTGCATTTTTTTGCATAATTTGCACAATTGTTGGATTAGTATGAGTCATAACATCACCTGGTCCATTTCTTACCTTTGAGTAATCAATAACATTTAAAAGGAACACATTTAATTTAAATTTAATTAATTTATTTTGCTTCATAGCAATTAGGTCCTTGGATTAGGTTTGTAGAGTAAACTCTCCAAGGCCACAAAACCCAAACTAGAAATCACTAGAGAGTGAAAACCCATATATCATATGAAGCACATGCTCGAAATATCCTCTATCATAAGATTCAAGCATGCGGTCACAATGGAGGATCATAGTGATATCCCCAAACATTTTATTTCTTGTATCTATTGGACTAGAACACGTATGAAAAACCTTCCATTTCATTCAACATTTAGGATACGTCTTAGAGAATTTTATTTCATTGGAGTGATTTTCATATGTTTTTTGGAGCTTATTTTTATGGAGAGAGTGTGTGATTTTTTTACTGAATTGAAAGTAAAAAGTATATATATTTAGCTTCTTTAGATAGTTTTCACTGACACCAAAAAATTTCATTTTTTTGCATAATTTGCAGAATTTTTGGATTAGTAAGAGCCATAACATCACCTAGTCCATTTCTCACCTTTGAGTAATCAAGAACCTTTAAAAGGAAAAAATTCAATACAAATTTAGTTAGGCTCTTTTGCAATTAGATCCTTGGATTAGGTTTTGAGGATAAACTCTCCAAGGCCACAAAACCAAAACTAGAAATCAACAGAGTGCGAAAATCTATATATCATATTAAATACATGCTAGAAAGATCCTAGCACAAGATTCAACCATGAGGTCACATTGGAGGAGCATAGTGATATTCCTACTCCTTTCGTCTCTACTGTCTGCTGGACTACTACACATATGAGGATATTTTAGGGGAACAATTCTCTATGAACAATACTTTAGTGAGCCACTGGGCTTAGTTTTGTTTCCCATACATGTGGTGCTAACCCAAAACTATTCCCTTGGTCATTTTATTACAAGATGGTAGCCTTTAAGGACCTCAACCTAGGAAATTATAGGTGGGAAATGCCTCTGGTACTTACAATAGATGTTACATCACCATATTAGTAATCCAAAGAAGTGACTCCTTGTGCCACTTGAGAGGAAAATCATGCTCGTAAAGGCTAGTTATATCAATAGGTTAGAATAATTATTTCTCATACCTCTACTAACTCTTCTAGATATTGCATCACCTCAAAATTTACATTTTTAGGAGGCTCATTATATTCTTTAGTTTTCTTGTTGTTGACTTAGACATTTTTTCAGGTGTGTTCTCTATGGTCCTTGATCTATATTAAACCATAGTATATTTATTTATTTCATTCTAACACCTAATTATACATCATGGATATCCAACTTCTTCATCACTTGCAAAGACAAAGCGTTCTTTCTCCTTTAGATGAAGAACCACTAGCCACTGAATAATGAGTGCCCTCTTTTGATTATACAGTTCCCTTAGATCTAGAAGAACATTAGGAAAGTTCAAGGGGAAACCATGAAATTTCATTACCACAATTTAACACTCACTTGACTGGACCTTTTAACATTTTGCTCCAGCAAGTAGAATAATTTGTTGATGACTCTTTCATCTTCTTTACAAACCTCCACTTCATGTCAAGTGTCATTTATTCATATGGAATTTTCCTAATACACATTGGTTCTCTATTTACAGAACACATTTGACATCATATTTCACTTCAACATCCTTAATTAATATTAGCATGCCACTAGACTTCTAGTGGCAACCCTCTCATTTTGTCCAATTTCAAGGAATCATTTACGAGTTGAACATTATTATAGATGTGAGTTGTAGAATAAAGTATAATAGATACCATAATAATTATCTACCAAGAAGGAGGTGAAAGACCTAGAAATGGTGACAAAGCACTAAATCTTAAAATTTTTGGTTTATTTGAATCAAACGAATTGGAGAAGTATCTAGCTTTTAAAAAGGCAATCTACAAGTCATTAAGATAATTTTTGTAAAGATTCATGATTTTGAGATAGATATCCGTAGACCTTATTTCATGTGAAGCCTCTAGAATATGAATGATATATAATATTAGTCAGCTATTTTTATGTGTCAAGACTTAGGTTGATAATATGATTCACACCTTTGGGGGTGCCTCTCCAACTCATTTTCCATTCAAGGGTAATAAGACCTTTGTTGTAAAAAATAATAAAAACATAAAAAGAGATTTGCAAGGGTGTATGGTAAGAACTTCATCAAACATAACCCATGATGGTTCTTTTCCAAAACATGGAAAGATGAGTATATTATAGTTTAATTAGATTTTTCTTATTATTATGGATAGTTGTATACATAATCAAGGATTAGCCAAGATTCGACAGTGCTTTTAAATCTTGCAAAATATTTTCCAAATACTTTATAGTGTTTTATAATTTAGTGAAAGATTTGCCAATATTTAACAAGATTTTACAATTTAGTAAAAGATTTATCAAAAAATTGTATATGCATGTTATATTATTAATAAAATAGCCTATTTGTTTTCCTATGTATCATGGGGATTTTCCCATTTATTATACATATAGATTTCAGGGGTTTTCTTAAATTTTTTCTTGGTGGGGTGCCAAGCCTTAACTTTAATATTGGAATTATATCCCTTCTACTTCTAATCCTTTTATAAGAAGTCTATCTATGTCTCACGTTACTTCCTTGGTTACATACAACAACCTAATGGGAACAAGACTTTCTCCTCATATCGATGGGGCTGGTAAAGTTTTATGAGGGTCAAAATTTCTAGGAGTTACCGATGAATTTGGAATTACCCAATATTTTAGAGGAAATAATGCCTTTGAAACTTCCTTTGTCCCTGGGGTTGTTCCCTCTAGGGGCGCTGACTATTTTGGGAGTTCCTCTTCCTCAGGGTTACACACTTTAGGGGTATTCATTATTTAGGTGGCACCTTTGTTCCTAAGGGATTCTCGTCTAGGGGCTACACTCCTTTTATGAGTACTAATGGCCTTGAAATACATTAGCTTGGGGTCCACACTTATTATGAAATGCCTTATCTCTTTAGAAACTACAATATTGGGGGACTGTAAGGTCCATTTAGGACATAAACTCTCCCCTAGATATGTTTGTTAACAAAAGTTATCATTTTGGAATTTATTGATTTATCAAACTTGGAAAAATTAACTAACTTCCCTATTTTTCATGATCTGATGTGGTCAACAATACTAGCCAAATCACCTTTGGATATTCGAAAATTCAATGGAAATCTAGTAGAGAACCCAAAGACACATGTAACAACTTACCAATTATGGTGTTCCTCCAAATATCTCATGGATGATATCATTTACCTACATCTCTTCTAGTATAGCTTAAAATATGATTCTACCAAATGGTGTATATTGAACTTGACTAGGAAACATATTGTTGCGTGGCTTCTTCGGCTACAATGTTCTTAGCTCATTTCTAGCTACCTATTCAACAAGATACTAGATAAAACATACAAACAAATTTCCATTAGCATTGATCCAAATTTATTCTGACATTCATGAATGGAGGAGATGATAAAGGATTACTCACACCAAGATCCTAGGTGCTTTTTTATGCAACTAGTTGACCACGTCCTTATTACCACATATACCAAAAGATGTGACAATGGCTAGGGTGACAACCAAATGATAGGCTGAGTCTTGCCCAACATATTGATCTGATCTATTCTCAATCAAAAACCTTATTCCAAATTCTTTGTAAGCATCAATTATTCTTGTTAAGCCCAAACTTGTGATACACAATGTTTTAGTTGGTTCTATATCTAGTGAAAGTGTGAATCAATTGCTTACAAAATTGGGTCAAATGGCCATCACATCAACCTAAACATCCAAAATTCCTATTATTCATCATGCCGTACCTCCTACTCATAACTATGAGTTAAACTTGATTCATTCAATGTAGATGAAAAATCCATAGAAACCTAGAGGGATAAAGAAGAACGGTAAACAAAAATCTTATTCCTGTGAGCATGGAAATTCAACTCCAAAACAATGACAATTCTAGCAAAGAGAAAAAATGGAAGAAGAGGAACATGCACCCATGCAATATCTATGGGCGGAACCATCTTCTTGAATAATGGCCTCAAATGAATGAAATTCACTAATATTTTAACCAACAAAAGGCTCCCTAGTAGACTATGGTTTTGACAAATCCATTCCCACCACAACAACAAATGGTTGCTTAAAATCCTACCCCTTTGTAACGAGTAATTACAGGTCACCCTACTTAAGGAGGTGTACCATCTAATGCAAATGTCTATATGATTGACAAGATAATGGATATATCTACATAACCTCATGTTTACAAAACTCTCGAAAGTGTTATTTCCATAAGGATCCTTTTACCTTTGCATAGCTTGCTGACCCTCTTGTTGGCTTAGTGGGTCCTGACCCAGGTTTAGAGTTAAGTTTTCCAAACAAATCCCTACACTACTGGCCCTTTCGGCATCAACTCATGGAGCATGGACTGAAGTCTCACCTGAAGCAGTATAGGGGGATGCTCGAACCAAGTTTTTGCACCGAGATATGAGCGTGATACCGTTTTATGCTCTAAACCCTACTTTGCGTAGATCAATAATCCCTTAAGGCTTATCATTATAACTTCCTTTTATCAACCTTTAGACCATCACGAAGGTCTATGACTACCTTTCGCAGACATTAAATAGATCAATCAACCACTTACGCGCCTATGTAATTACCCTTAGTTATGTATTTACCAGATCTGATTAAGTGTCTGATAACTTTAACATGCATTAAGATATCCAGAATCGTGCATCAATATAGTATTAAATCATAACTCCATTATTCATCATAACATAAACTCATTCATTGATAACAGAAGTAAATGGAAAAAACACAGGTTTTTCTGGAATAATCTCTTTATTGATAGTTCGGTTCTTCTTACAGACTCAAGACTACCCTGCGCAATTAACAACAACAGTCCACACACTTAGCTGCAAACTCTACTCTAGGCCTCTACACTCATAGCTACAGAGCGTCTGTTCTACTCTAAGACTCTTCGCTTTTCACTTCTACTGACCCATTACATTCATTGATCTCCTCCTTTTTTTTCTTGACTCTCTAAGACTCTCTTTTTTATACAATCCCATGGTCTGCAGACCATGGGTAGGTCTGTACAAGGTGACACAACTTACATGATAGAAAGGTAAAACCCTTTTTGACACTTTACTATCTATGTGCTTCAAGACCACAACTTGCGAAGACTTTACACTCTACATAGAAAAACTTGGGCTTTCTGGCCCAAAACTTGGGCTTTTGCCCCAAAATTGACCCTAGGGAACCCTATCTCAAAAGGCCCCCAACACAAATATCATGACATGCCCCTGAGCCACTCTGCTGCCATGAAGATCTTACTGTGGAGACCTCCCAACTCAACCTGTGCCACTGCTACCTCAGCCATACTCTACATGGCTACCTGTTTGATTTTCTCCACTAGCTACTTTATTGCTAGTCCTACACTGTCTTCCTTTACCTTCTGCTATGTCCTCTATAGGCTCGCCAAATTCTCCTCAATTGTGGCAGAGATAAAATAGGCCTCGTCGAGCCAAGGCCCCAATCTTGCCTTGAGGACTACCTCTTTCCATTGCGCTGCCTCCACCTGTTCGAGCAACTACTTTGCCTCATACATCTTGGCCAATCACAGTGAGACAACGATGGTGCATGTTGTTTCTCTTGCTTCATCGTAATACTACTGCAATTCGTGGGCTTTTGTGTTCAAACTTTGCAGGTTAGGACCTTCCTGTAGAGTTGTAATGACCTACATAGACTACTTAAAGAGTGCGTTGCAATCCACCATTGTGACATCTATTGCTGCAACTACATCCTTCATAGTGGCTTCACACTATGCTCTGACCTCTAGTGGAGTTGAAGGATGTGACTTCAACTCAATCTCTATGATTTTAAAGTTGAGTTCAAACTGAACCTTGGATACTTCTGCCTTTACATCGCGCATACCTATAGCCAACTTTAGAATCTTGGCCTCCAACAACACTTCTTCTGGTATGTGCAGTTCTAGAACCGTCCTGCATGCGTCAGTTACCACAACTACAGTTCGCTCATTCCACTCTTGAACCTTCATCCATGCTTCTAACGCTATTGTCTTCTCAACGAACATCTATTCATTGTTGACTTTCTGGTCACTGATCAAGCTCAGTGCATGCTACTCGCAGGCCCTAATTTCTGCAATCACACTTTCTTGCAGTGTGTGAAGGAATTCAGTGGGGAGAGAAGGCAAGTTCAGACCAATATTCTTTAAAGTGCTGACAATAGCCTTGTCAGCATCCACCTCCACGCTCAGAGATCCATCAGGTAGCCTGACTACCCGAAGATCCAAAGATCGAACCAACTCTACTGCTTGAGTGGTCCCCGACACCAAACTAGTCGATGCCATGATGCTCTACCCTGCACCTGCCTGAAGTCTAGTTGTTTGGATTTACAGCTCATGCAGACCCATTTGTATGGTGCTTAGGGCATGCTTCTGCTGCTGGTCAAACTACTAAATCACTTCTGCATTCGTATCCCTTACCTTATCTCGAATATCATCCAAGTCACCCTCTATCAAGGTGATTGGATCTAGTGACAACTTGGAGGCTTTGGTATTCTTTCATTGTCCCTCCTTTTCCTATTCCTTATGTCGCTTTATACGAAAAGGAGTGCTCCCCTGATCTCTGCCGCCTTGTTTTGACTATTCTTCTTCCTCCATTTGGGGCGACGGATATTTTTGATAGTTGTCAGAGCTGTGCTCTTCCTACTCTGCTTGTTCCTTTGCGGCACACTTCGCTTCTTCCAGGCATTCTCGTCAGTCTCCTTCTACCTCTTTTCTACCAACTGCTAAACCTTTAGAAGGGCCACTTCCTTTTTCTGCTTCTCCGTGGACTTACTGGTCCCAGCATCCAAATCCGATGTTGTGTGCCAATCTGTTGGCCAACACTTGAGGACCTCTGTAATGGCATCATCCATATCCAAGAAGGTAAGATCATACCACTTCTATTATAGATCCTTCAGTGCCTAGATGTAAACATGGTGGAAGTCTTCTTTGAACTCTATGTAGCTAGATAGCTGCTCAAAGACAGTCGGTGACAACCGCAGCTTTTGGTTGATGGCTACACAGATGCTTTCCTCCATCAATACCCAAAAAAAGTTTCTTTCTTGAACCTGTGCAGCGTCCTTTGTGGCGCATAGCAAAGAAAAGTTGGTTGCTTCTGGTAAATCTGTCTCAACTAGAGGAAACTAGCTATCCTCTGGTAACTCCCATGTGACCAACACAATTTATAATAATAGCCATGAATAATGGAAAGACTTACTTTGGTCATGTGCCTCTAGGCAGTTCGCAAGGAACTCGTTGCATAAGTAGCGCGCCTAGTTAAACTATACACCCTTTGTGCATTGAGACACTATTGAAACCACTGGTGTTGGCACCTCATCCGAGTAGCACTTTCTCATCACTTTCCAGCCAAAATTTGGGCGGCCACCTTCACCGAGGGGTCAATAATACTAGAAATGGAATACATGCACGATTTCTTGACAAGTTTGAACTTGTCCTTCATCTTCTCGGCGAGGTCAGGCTCACCCATATTTCCGCCAAATGCCTTTGCTAGATTTAGTCCAGAGTGAGGTGACAATGTGATCCTATGGATCAGCATATTAGTGGTTGGTATCAACTCACTCAACCATAATCACCTGTCATGCACAAGGCACAACAAATGCTTAATGACTATCAAATTTATGGGGGCACGGTGGTAGTGAAGCACCCATAGGAGGTTCAACAACCCTGCCTTGTTTACCCTACAAATCCATTCCACCGGCTCCAGTGCGGTGACACCATACTCCTTGTAGAACACTCGCTTCATGAAGGTATCAGTAGCCAAGTGGGGAAGCCACTCGATGTCATTGAAATCCCAATATTCAAGCTTCATATGTAGGATGCATGCCAAGAACGGACCTTCAAAAGTGATATTTTCTAGTAGTAGGGGTGTGTTGAGGGTCCCTCATCTGGGTCCTTCAGGACCTTCACCTTTACCTGGCGTGGAGGGATGTACTCTAGAAGATTCAAAATAGGGTCTAACCCCTCAATATTGATGTCTTCCATGCCCTCCTTGACCTCCAGATCTACCACTTTTCCTTTCTCCTATGCGGTTGGCTTTTCTTTTCTCTGAGCCTATGTAGCTAGATGTTCCCTTGGTGACTTGCACACTAGCTACGTCTTCTTTTGTTTATCCTTTTTAGGCTTGGGAACCTATCACATCGATGTAGGCTTCGACTTAGGTGACATCAGCGCCTTAAGCATTGCTGCAAGAACCTCCATACTCACAACCTCAAGGGAAACTCCCTCAGAGGTGACAACGCCCCCAGTACTAATGGTCTCAGCTGGTGCAGACATGACATTGTTAATGAGGTTCTGATTGGACTCAGGATACTGATTAGACACGGGGCTTGCAAGCAAATTCTTAAAGAGTGCACACAATGGAAAACACAACTATTATCATAATGCAAAGTGTTTCTTGTTGGATGACCACCTGTAATTTATAGGCGAATTCAAATTCAAATTCAATCGTTCCCCCAAAATATGTCCATAAATGCGAGATTAGCGGCAAATTTCCAAATATTTCACACTTGATTTCAGCCTTAAATGCTATAAATGCTGGCTGTCCGCTCCTCTTAACCATCTTCTGGTAGTCAAATCATGGGCAGTGATGGTAACGGTAACTTTCTGGCTGTGTTGCATGGTCTCCATCCCTATAGCATAGCTCCTTTCATGCTTTTCCTGGTACTGTGACAACCTCCTATTCCGTGCATACCCCTCGTCGCGTAGCTCTACAACCTAGGCAGTGTAATTTATAGTCCTATGCCTCCTTGCAGCTACTTGGAGTGCTAAAATTGTGCTACCATCATATAGTCATCTGGTCAGATCCCTGGTGTATGGCTTCAATTGGCTTCCATTTACCTTTCCTAGAAATGGATGTCCATTCAATTTCACAAGTTGAACTGCTCCACCATCGGTAATCTTCTATATCATATATGGCCCTGGCCAATGCATCTGAAATTTTCCTAGAAACTTATCAAACATGCTATCATATAATAAAACTAAATCATTTACCTTGAAGATGCACAATTTGATGTGCCGATCGTGCCATGCACTTTTGCACTCCTTCTGAACTTGTTGATGGAATCCAACCAATAATCTATCTTCCTCCAGCTCTGTTAGCTACACGAGCCACTCTTCTAAGGCTCCATGGTCCACCATTCCTATGAACGCCACTATGCATAGACTAGGCACAATGTATTCATTCGGCATCACAATTTCTATGCCATAGACTAGCCTGAAAGGTGTCTATCCAGTCAGCTTCTTACAAGTAGTTCTATAATCCTATAGCATTGCTGGTACGCACACATCCCAATCATTCATGCACATTGCAAAACTTTATCAGTGCATTCTCCAATATCTTATTAAATGCTTCCATCATCCCATTGGCTTGAGGATGATATGGCATGCTCTTTTGATGATAAACTTGGAACTCTTTCGTCAACGCACTGATTATTTCATTAAGGAAGTGTGTACGACGAGCACTCATCAGAACCTTTGGGCAACCAAACTTGGTCAGCACATACTCAAACAAAAATTTCGTTCTAGTTGCCCCTATACAGTCCTTCACGGGTTGCACCTCCACTCATCTAGTCAAATACTCAGTCATGGTGATGATGTACCATGCACCCGTCTTATTTACCGGAGGCCGAATTGGTCCTACAAAATCAATTTCCCATTTTTCGAATGGCTGTAATTATACCTACGGATTCAAAGGTAGTTCATCCCTCTGCGATGGCCTAGTGATCCTTTGACATGCATCGCATGCCCTACAATATGATTTCGAATCCTTATGCAATGTTTGCCACCACAACCTAGCATGTAAGCTATTCTGCGCTGTTTCTTTTCCTGCATAATGGCCCTCCGTAGCTCCTCCATGAGCTTCATCTAAGATATTGCTTCGTTCAAAATTAGGAACATAGCATCACAGTATCTCATCTAATCCCATTTTATATAAGTGACCTGCAATAACAAAAAAATATGCCACACGCATCACCAATTCCTTCTTCTATTGAATCATGTATCCTCCTAGAGTCGTTCCTGTGGTCAAGATGTGGATGATGTCTACAAAATGATTGTCTGCCACATGCACCGCAAAGAGCTATGTGTCAAGTAGCCCCTCCTCTAATTCGGTAGGCTCCTCTCTGATTTTAATGTGTGCTAGATGATCTGGTCTTGCATTCAATCACCCTATCTTCACAATGACTTCAAAATCATACTTTTGAAACAATAGCAACCATCTGCCTATTTCCCCTCCCAACACAGGCTTGTTGACTAGGTACTTTAATGCAGAATGGTCTATATACATCTTAAAGTGTCTTCCTAGAAAGTAATGTCTGAACTTATGGAGCACGTACACCATAGCCAACCCTTTGCGCTCCATCACTGAATAATTATTCTCAGCCTTCATCAACTTCCTGTTTATGAATGCTATCAGGTGATCCAATTCTCCTTCACTGGACTGTGTCAGCACTGCTCCCAACACAATACATGATGCATCCACATGCACATGAAATTCCTTCTTCCAATCTGGGAAGACTAGGATCAACACGGTGACCATCTTCTCCTTTAACACATCCAGGCTCCACTGACATTCCTCTTTCCAACAGAATGTAGCATCCTTCTTCAAGACCTTTTCCATCGGCGCGGTAATTTGAGCATAACTCTTAATGAACTTTTGATAATAACTAGTATGACCTAGCATTGCGTGCAACTGTTTAACACTCCTTGGTGCATCCAAGTTAATCATGACCGCAATATTAGCAGGGTCCACCATTAATCCTTGTATGCACACTACACGACCTAGCAAGATTCTGAAAGGGATGCAAAACAAACACTTCTTCAAGTTTAGTGCAATCTAATATCTCCGGTATGCATCCAGAATCAAGCAAAAGCTAGCTACATGGTGCTTTACCATCTATCCAATCATCAAAGTATACCTCCAAAAGCTTGTGAATGAACTCTTTGAATGCAACAATGACTACGCACGAAAAGATTTCCAGCGCATTCTTAAGTCCAAAGGGCATGATTGTATACTGAAAGCATCCCCACTTAGTTACGAAGGTTGTCTTTCTCCTATCTTCTAACATGATTTTTATCTAATGGTATCCAGAGAACCCATTAGTGAACGAATATGCTTCTTCTATGCCAACATTATCCAATACCTCATCCCTGAATGGAGTTGGAAAATGATCATGAATGCAAGCATTGTTCAACATCCTGAGATCTACGCAAATCCTGATCTCATCCTTCTGCTTCTTTTTCTGAACTACCATAGGACTTACCCAATTGGACGCCTCCACTGGTTCAATAATACCTGCTGCCAACATCTTGTCCAACTCCAAGCGAACCTTCTCCTTGTACTTAGGGTTAAGGCAATATGGGCTCTGCTTCATAGGCTTCACATCAGGTTTCAACATTACTTTCATCAATCCTAAATCACCTATTATCCCCTTCAAGACTGAAAACATTGTAGGGAACAAATTCTGGTACTCACAAAGAAACTCAGCGACCTTATTCACTGTAACATCATCCTAGTAGTCCCCTATTTTAAAAACTTCGGCTCCACCTCTATTCCAATTTTCACTTGTCTAATTTTCAATGACATGGTGATATCTGGGTTCTCTATCTACGACCCCTCAAATTTGTGATGACCTTTTGTCTCTAGGATATTAATGTTCCTTAGATCGTCCTCTTCTTCTTTAGCAGTCACATTGTAGCACTCTAGTGCATGGTGCAGTTGGGTGGTCCAATCTGGTTGAATCAAATCCAAGGGATCCTGTGTTATTCTGAAGATCGCTGCCTTGACCTTCTACAATGCTTCATCGATGCACTTAAGTATATCCTAAAAGATGAATGTCATCATGAATCCCTGTCTTCAAATATGCCATTAATCTGTTCCATGCCAGAGCTTTGTTTCCTGGTACCAATTCATTGGTATTACATACAAAGTGTGACAAAACAAATGCACCCATTTCGATTGCAAATTTGTTCCATAAACGTTAGTCTATTTTTCTAAGTGATCGCTTGGTTCAATCCTCCCATTGTATTTCTTTGTCAATTGCACCTTTGGGAGACCAAACCACACCCTCATCATTCTTCTGTATTCGCACCATCCATCAAAATTTTGTTTCTGTGTACCCCATCATCTTGTAGGCGTAGTGCACACCACCAAGTCCAAGGCTTTGAAGTGATGCTTCTCTGGAACTTCCCTTTCAAATGCATCCAAAAATTTATCAACATCAGTTAAACCATCATAATAAGGCAAACTTCTTACCTCTGATGATACACATTGGATTGATTTAGTCATGATATTACAATGCAGCGTAGAAACTTAGCGCAATTTATTATGCCAGTGTTCCAATTCCTCACATGAATATGATGTGTAGGAGCTTGCATGCTCCCATGCAATATGTCCATCAGCTGTCGAATTCATCCAATCTAGATCTCATGTCATTATCTTATAAATCTGGTCCAAATCATCGTCACTTTCATAATCGCAGACTGGTTCAGTATAGTATGGTCCTTCTGCAGGGTCTAAAGGTACTACTAAGTGGAGCGATTTTCTCTAAAATGACATTGTCCATTTCTTCAAATTGATCATCCCATTCATATCAATAGCCCACTTGATCCCAAGGATATTGGGGTAGGGATTGTTTTCATCGACAATCTCTATCACTTCGAAATAAACCAACGTGCTCATGCCTTCAATATCTATTATCACTCCCTGCAATCTTCCCATGGGGATAATATTTTTCTGATTTTCCATCCTTAATTGAATCAGATGCCACTGCAACTTAAGTCTCCCCATTATCTCCCATGTCTGTTTAGGAAAAACATTCGCATCTAACCCAAGATCCAAAATAACTTGGTCCATTTCATATTTTCCTATTTCCGCGGTGAGCCTCATCTCACGCCTTGTTCTTGCCTTATACTTAATAATTTTTCTGACCACACACGGTCCCTTGGGAGAATTTTCCTTACTAGCACATTTATTGATCAACTCTTATAATCCTTTCACATCCTTGCTATCACGTAGCAGCTACATACAGGTCTACAAAAAGGTATTAAGCATGGATGGGTCCATTTCTTCAGACTTCTTATCCTGACTTCCTAAGGTATAAGCCTCAAAGAAATTTTCTTCACTTCCATGAAGGTTTCTTTCACGCACTCTAAATCAAATCCCATTTACTTTTCTGGAGCTTTGTGGACCCATTCACTTTCTTCAGGTTACTTTCCCTTATCTTCGCCAGTTGTCATTCCACTATGCAACACAATATTCATATTAGGATACTCTTAGCGGGGTTCAACACTCATCATCTGTAGGTTCTGAGTAGGTTGCTAAGGCTAGGTCCCCTTTTCCCACATCTTAGCTATTAATACAGGGTATTCCTCTATCGCGTGGTCAAATTGAGTACAATATCGACATGAAAGGCACATCAAGTTCGTACATTCTCGTGCATAGTGTCTTGGCCCTCCACAATTGTAGCAAATAACTTGCCCCCAACCTCTAGCGGGTCATCCTCTGCATCAACCTCGTCTGTGCCCCTGATATCCTCCTCACGCTCCCACAACTCCTTGATCCAGAGGCTGAGTTTATGTCTGCATCTGATACGTGGGTGTGCTCTCCATCATTAACTCATAACTACAACAATTGCGCTCATCATGACCTACTGACTTGAAGAAGTTGTAGAAGAGCTATTGTGGTGTCTATACAAATTTTTGCAACAAGTGATAGTTGTCTATCACATGTTTTCCAGTTACCTGATAGATAGCACACCAAAGCGCGGGCCTTATACTTGGCCCTACTTGATCTTTTGGCCTCAGAGGCATCGACACTCCTCCTATAACATAATTCATGAAGACAGGGCAATGATCTTTGTCATGCCCCTGATGCTTACATTTTAAACACCAAACTTCTTTCCAGACCTATGGACGAGTTGCTCTATCCTTCTTCAGACTTTGGAATTCTAGGCAAAGATTTTGCAACTCCGCATGAATATGCTAATCTCCCAAAGCAACATCTTGAATCGGTGTCCCTTGCAATCACTCTAGGGCTTCCGCCTAGATCCCAATATTTGATGTGATAAAGCAACCCTTAACCCACAAACCATTCCCTGATCCATCTCCCAGGGTGTCTCGCCAGGCTTCATCATGATTTCCTTGAATCCAATGATTGATGCGCTTCATACTTGGGCCTACTGAATTATTTATTTAGCACAGTTTGAATGTCTGTCAACGTAGTTGTTGGGTTATCGGTTCAGTACTTAATGTACCACGTTAGCATGTGATCATGTAAAGGAGTAACCACGGTTTCTTTCTTCATCTAATCATCTTTAATATTCTGGGCTTGCCACACAGCCTTCACAAAAAACCAAAACTAGTCCAGGTCCTCATCTCCCAAGCCCTTGAAAATGGGCAACTTCACTATATTCTCCATATTGAATAGTGGTGGAGGTGGTGGTGGTGTGGGCGAAGGTGTATGTGGCAGAGGTGAAGATGGAGGTGGTGTGGGTGGATGGGGTATTTGCAGGAACCCTTGCATTATTAACTAGACAATGCTCCACGGCAAAGCCTGTGCTACTCTTTCATTATCACTCAGAGGAGGCTCAATCAATTGGCTATATTCAGGAATTTTTCTCCTTCTATCCCTAAATAAATTTCTACTTCGTGTAGCTCCAAACATCAAGGTAATTATGTAACCTGCTTTTCATACAAAAGCATTTTAATCCAAGTATTCAAATATCTCAAATACTTACCTCGTGGTCCGTTGAAGAAAAGCCACTCTGCTTTGTTGTAGCTAATCGAGGTATCGACCATGAATTTTGTCACAAATCCTTCGATGATACGATCAAGCCAGTGATCAACAGTGTGTGCGATCTTATTTTTAGATGCTTCCAATCTCCGCACTAACTTTTGGGTCCACACTATTGGACTATCAAGCCTCCACCTTCCCTAGCCAACTGCCAATTTATTGATCCATCATATAGCTCGATTGGGAAGGAACATAAGAAAATTTTGTGTATCTCTATGTACAGATACCTGTCCAACCAGTGTTCTTTTGTCAATAGCAGATTTTTGTTTTCTTGCACTACGAATTCGTGGATCTTTCCATCCAACCAAACTTCAATTTCTTTCTTTGTTGGATTCCATGATGCGACATCAGACATCTCTTTATGTAGATATCACTCCCGGTAACAGAACCATTTGTTGGTTTAGTGGGTCCTGACCTAGGTTCAGACTCGTTAAGTTTTCCAAACAAATCCCTACACTGCTGGCACTTTCAGCATCAACCCGTGGAGCACAGGTTGAAGTGTCACCCAAAGCAGTATGGGGGGACACTAGAATCAATTTTCCACGTTGAGAGATTAGCGTGATGTTGTTTTATGTCCTAAAACTTGCTTCATGCCGATCGATAATCCCTTAAGGCTTATCAATATAACTTCCTTTTATCAACCTCTAGACCTTCGTGAAGGTCTACAACTATCTTTCACGGACCCTAAATAGATGAATTGACCACTTATGCACCTCTTTAATTACCCTTACTTTTGTATTTACCCAAATTAGCTTAAGTGTATGATAACTTTAACATGCATTAAGATATCCTTTGCGTAAATATGTATTATTACTTGCATTGTCATATCAATGTAAAACATGCAGAATCACACATCAATAAAGAATTAAATCATAACTCCATTATTCATCATAACATAAACACACATTCATTCATAACAGAAGTAAATGGGCAAAACGCAGATATTTCTAGAATAATCTCTTTATTGATACTTCGGTTCTGCTTACAGACTCGAGACTAACCTGCACACTCAGTTGTAGGGGTACGCTCACTTAGCTGTGGACTCTACTCTAGGCCTCTACACACATAGCTGCAGAGCCTCTCTTCTACTCTAAGATTCTTTGCTCTTCACTTCTATTGACCCATTACATTCATTGATCTCCCTCTTTTCTTTTCTTGACTCTCTAAGACTCTCCTTTTTATACAATCCCATGGTCCGCGAACCATGGGTAGGTTTTTATAAGCCGACACAACGTACATGATAGAAGGGTAAAACCATTTATGACACTTTACTATCTACATGCTCTGTAACCACAAATTGCAGAGAATTTACACTTTACATAGAAAAACTTGGGATTTCTGCCCCAAAACGTGGATTTTGCCCCAAAATTGACCCTAGGGGACCCTGTCCTAACACCTCTCCAAATAGATAAGTCCATACTTGACATAGTGCTCCACCTACTAAAGGTGTTTTAAAATCCATGTATAATACATGAGACACCAATAATTATCATATTATGAAAGGGTTGGTCCCCTTGTGGGACGATCGAGTGGTTGGTACAATAGGATATTAACCCCTCCATCTAGTTTCAAATCCCACAAAGGGACATATTTGGCTTGTTGTGATAAGTCTTAAGGAGTAGGCTCCCACACCATCATGGGGTCTCTTGCTATGTCACAAATCACTACTAAATATTGAGCCAATTCTTGATGACGCTTCGTCTTTGCTACAATGCTTATTCGTAGTTATAACTATAAAAAACGAGACTTCACAAAATGTCAATAATTTTACATTCGTATTTGCAATGTATCCTTAATAGTCATAATTTAGACAATCCTATCATTGCAATTCCAATGGAAATAGTGGTCAATTCATCTGTTTAGGGTCTCATCATCAGATTGGTCTCTACGCAAGCCTTCTTGTTGCAAGACTGACGATCCCATTAATTTTACAAAAATATGTTGTGAAGATGATGCTATAGTTGTGATGTTTAGGCCGTGGGAATCCCGTCGCAAGAGCTATGAAATCACTAATTTTACAAAATATGATACGATGCACAGGACATAGTTACAACATTTTTGTCGTGGGAAATTCAGTCGCAAGACTGATGGCCCCATCAATTTAAAAAAAAAAAAAGCTGTGATGGTTAGAAGGGTGTCACAATACCGATGAAGTTGATAATTAAAAAAAAAAAAAAAAAAAAATTAGAAAGGAGCCTTAACGCAGATTATTTTAATTATCTGTAGTGCTTAAAACTAAAGAACAAGAGGGTCTTCCACCAAATAAATCTGGAGTAACATTTTCTAAAGATCTATCGTTGATCCAAAATTGAAGGGGTAATAACCTTGGTTAAAAATCCATGTAAAAAAAATATAAGGACATGGCGATGGGACATGTATTCCAACCTGAATGGTGGGAAAAACATCCTAGTGGTTGTTCATTCAGTTTATTAAGCTTAAGGAAATTAACAAACGTAATGGTTAAGGCTTTGGAAAGGCAAATAATAGTTTTGGCACATTTATTTATGAAAATAATGGAAATTAGGACAAAATGGAGGTGAAAGGTCACAAGTTGCATGTGAGGAGGAAAATGAAGGAAAATAATGGAAAATGAACAAAATGGAGGCCTTATTAATAAAAAGGCTTCCGAGGATGAGTGGGCAGGCTTGGTCAGTCTAAGCTTGGTTAGTTCAGTTTTGGAGCTCTCTCTATTATCTGCCTCTCTCTCTCTCTCTCTCTCTCTCATACTCTTGGACACTTAGAGATTTTTTGGAGCACTTTTGGAGAGGGTGGCATACTTGGAGTTTTGGAGAAAGAAGGCAAGCGAAGAGTAGGAAAGTGCAAGAGGACATCTTGGTCATCTGCTACAACAGGTTTTCCTTGTAGGTATTGAGTTGCATGTATATTTTCATCACTATTTTTGGCATCCATGTAATATGTATGTGGTTTATTGGTCATGATTTTGTCACTGATGTGGAGGATTGCCTAGATTGACATTAGATTTTCCTAGCCTTGCCATTCTGTGGATAACCATGGGTTTGTGGGTTCAGTTGCTTTGTTTTCGGGCTGGTTCTCACGTTTCCTTTAGCTTGGGTTGAGTTATTAGTTCCTGTAGCCTTAGTTGGACAAACGCTCTGGAATCCCTATAACAGCTTGGGTTGAGTTACTAGCACTAGAGCCTTGGATGGAAAAAAGCACTAGAAGCCCTGTAACAACTTGGGTTGAGTTATTAGTCCTGGTGGCTTGGTTGGACAAATGCTTTGGAGCCCTTTGTGGGTTGAGTTACTAGTCCTGGAGCCTTGGCTGGAAAAATTCTTTAGAACTTGGTAACAATTGTGGGTTGAGTTACTAGTCCCGGAGCCTTGGTTGGACAAACACTCTCAAGTCCAGTAGCAACTGTGGGTTGAGTTACTAGTCTTGGAAGCCAGGTTGGAATAAATGCTATGGAGGCATGGAAGGCTTGCATAGAGACCAATCTGATGATGATTTTGTGATGTCTGACCATGAGGTGGAATCAATATTTGATGGGTTGATGTTGTTTGGCCTATGGAATCCCTAGATGGGTTGATTGATGTGTTTTATGAGATCCCACATTCATGCTTGGAATATGGCACCGGGGTGAATGAATGAAGAGATATTTGGCTCAACCATTCTACGGTCAAGTGGAACGTGGAAGTCCCATCATAGGTTTGGATTTTAGTTCATTAATGAGAGATTATTTATCCTTGTATTTATATGATTATTATACTGATTTATATGTGGATGATATGGTTGTGATTTCATTAGTACTTCTGCTACTATTATTCTGGTTATGTATGTATTTTATGATAGTGGCTATGTATGTCTCTCATCGTGTTTTTACTAGTAAATGAATGAGAAATGTATCTATGACCTAATGGATGAAATGGCAGTTGATGTGTTGAGGCATCAATGTTTCTTAGTGATTCTCAGCTAAGTATGAGACCCCTATGCTCAAATATGTTATTTACACCTATAGATTACATATTCATGATATGTTTGACGAAATGTTTGTCATAGCTAGTAGGGGTCCAGTCAAGGCCTTATTCAAGTGATTGCATTTGTACTATCATTTCATTTTTAATTTACTATTATAAAGATGCCATTCAATTCTAGGGAGTGACCTGTGATTTCGATCTAAAAAGGTGGCTCAAATCCCAGGGACGTTGACACAACACTGTGAAAAATAGTCCCTGTACATTGGCTCGCAGGCATGTAAGAGCATCCAAAGGTCCCTAGACATTGGCATGTTGATAGCATGAGAGTGTCTATAGGTCAAATGGTCCAAAATCTAAGTGGGACCCAGGGGTTGGTTGGCAGAAAGTTTGGAATGGTTCTTGAGGATCATAATGCTGATGTTGAATGTATGTATGGTGTGTTTCCATCGGTTCCAGTTCCTTAACATGACTTGGGAGGTCAAATCATATCATAGTGGCCTCTCATCGCATATTTACCCCAACTGTCTGGTTTCTTTTGTAGATGTGGGAGGAGGGTGTTATAGAGTGGTATCAAAGCATGGTTCACCACTCAGAGTGGATACTCTGATGGGTTGTGTGTTTCACATGCATTCATGTTGGTTTCATATGTGTTTCTTGTGCTTGTAGTTCATGTGCTTGTTGCATTTGCATGGTGTTGATCATGGTTGTAGTGATGTCAACATGCGAAGGTTGATGGTGTTCTTGTGGGATGTGTTGTCATGAGTGTATGGGTGTATGTCCATTGTCATGCATGTCAGTGTCTATATGCATGCATTTTCATGGTTATAGTTATGCATGTATAGTAGGTCAAATATGCATTGTGAGGTCATTGCATGCAATTAGGTCACCATGATGATATTGGTATTTTATGATGCTAATGTGTTGGCTCAGATAGAGCAAGAGATGCAAATCATTAAAGTGAAGTTGCATAATTGGACTTTGGGGCAAGAGAAGATCATCATATAGGTTTGTATGGTGGGCATGCAGGTATGTAGGCTAAGGATATTTATGTGCATTATGGTTATGTGTATGTCTTTCATTCTATTAATGTTATGGTTACATACATGATAGATGCTAGTTCATTAGTGTATTCATATGCACACGTGTCGAATAGTCATGAGTGGTAGTAACCTATGGTTGTATGCATTGCTCATGTTGTTTTATCTTACATAACTTGATGTTTATGTTATATGTTGTTAATGATTATGTTATAGGTTAAATTCTTGTTGTTATATTATAGTTAGCTTGATGATTAGCCTATATGTTGTTGATGAACATGATATATAACTTCTTGTTGTTATATTCTAGTAACTTGATGATTACGGTTAGTACATTAAGATCTTGATGTTATATGTATCATATTAAGTTGGATTGGTTTATGTGAATGGTTAGGGTTAGGACATTCAGGTATGAGTTAATATGCTGTGATATTATTTCGTGATATTCTAGACTGACTATGCATATGTAATTATTCTATATGAATGATAAATGTTTATGAGCTTATGCTGTGACATGTTAGCTAGTGACTATTGTGGACATCACAACCTTATTTATGGTTGATTTGATATGTTTATATAACTAATAATTGGGTGATGCAATAGTACATAGGAAGCCTCGATTGCAACAAGGTAAAAAGGTAAAAGAAAGGAATCAGGAATGAATTCCTTTGGCTATGTTTGGAAACCCTAATTCCAAATGAATGAGTGCTTTCCATGCAGGAAGTCTTCTTAACCATGATTTTGTCTAACATTATGTGGATATGTAATCTAGTCATGAACATGTATTTGATAGGCATATCAACTAGTTTCTATTATGGATGGATTCGTCAATGGAATTGGAGCCCATTCAGAGATGGCATGGATGTGTTAAGTTACAAGGAAATGTGCTTGGCACAACAAGGTAAGGTAACCAGTGTATCATTACGTTTCTTTATGCACTGACAATTATGTGTTGATGGAAGTATAATGCAGGGGATTGCATAGCAAAGAGATTTCCATGAAATCTGAAGAAGGTGTAGGTTGAGCTTTCCTTCGGAAGAATTGGGAACCATGTGGATCGAGTCATGGTGTTTGTTTCTATTTTTGTGCATTTTGTCTTTTGTGATTTTTTTATATTGATAGAAGCTTTGTTTACTTATGGTGTATGGCCATATCACTTTGTTTGTGGTGTCTTATTGTTATTGGTTTTCATGGTCTTCTCTTGCTTGCTTCTTGTGCTTTCCTTTTATGTTTTTATTCTTGGGAATTGGTTGTGAAAGAGGAAAGTTAATGGATCTTGGGGAGAGCTATGTGGTATCCGATAGGTAAGGTAAGACCCGGATGAAGCTCGGTGCGTGTATAAGAGTAGTTGAAGGCAAGAGTATGAAAACCAGTTCAATTGATTGGGTCCATTGGTGTAAATGGACGATGGCAAGGCAATCATGGGAAACGTAATCAAGAAAGTTAAGGAGAATATATTTGAGGCATCATATGCCTTGGCTATATTGGGAACTGTTATTCTCAATGCTGTGCATGGATAAAGGGAGTTCTCTTGATATTGACCATATGATATTTGGTAATTATGTTATGATCATGATTATGTTGATGTTTATATATGTATACATGTAGGTGTGTATGTATGACATTTTCTGACACGATCATGATTATTTTATGCTAATTTTTATGTATATGTATATATATCTATGTCACTGTCTGACAGGGTTGTCAGGGATCATTCTTGTGGAGGAATGATTGCTTACATAGCTTAATGACATGAAGAGGTTCCTAGTTTATGAGGAATCAAGTGAAAGAGTATTCATGACAAATATATGAGGTCAGTATCACGTGGATATGAATTGATAATATGTGATTATATTATGTCTATGTTTATGTTATGGACAGGCTAATACTGAGAGGTACATCAGCGAAATGAAAACAACATGATGCGTGACATATTGGGATACACATGGATGGTAGAGAGACACGAAAATAAAGGTTTCTTGGTAAAGACAATGTGGTTTTGGATGTGTGGTACTACCGTTGTGCATATGTTGTATATGTTGTACATGTTACATCTGTGATGTTGTGCACATGCGCTGTTGTGTATATATAATGTGTGAACATGTTGTTTATGCAATGTTATGTACAAGGTGGTACATATAGTGTTGTGTGAATATTGCATATCCAGAGCTGGGTATAGATGGTGCTATGTACACATTGGATATCTGGTGTTGTGTACATATTGTACTATGTGCATGATGGATATGCGGTGTTGTGTGCATATTGTACTGTGCGCATGTTGGATATGCAATGATATGTGCATAGGGTGCTATGTACATATTGTGTATGCAATGCTATGTACATATGGTGTTGTGTGCATGTTTTACATTTGGTACTATGTACATATGGTGTTGTGTCCATGATTGTACATGTGGTGCTACAAGCATGTGGTACTATGTACATGTTGTACATATGGTGCTATGTGCAGTTGGTGTTGTGTACATGTTGTGCATATGGTGTTGTGCACATGTTGTGCATATGGTGTTGTATACATATGGTGTCATGTGCATGTCGTGCATGTGGTGTTGTGTACATCTGGCTTTGTGTACACATTGTACTGGTAGTATGATGTACATGTGGCGTTGTGTGCATGTGAAGTTGTGTACATGTTGTGCAGGTGGTGCTGTGTATAGATGGTATTGTGTACATGTTGTACACGTGGTATTATGTGCATGACGTACATGTTGTGTTGTGGGCATGTAGTACTATGTATGTGCATTGTGTAGTCATGGTATTGTGACATATGTAATCATTTTTTTGTACTCTATGCGTGTATTCTGTTGTGTCGTACACCAAGTGTAGGTGTATGCATGTGTGGTGTTGTATTCTAGGTGTAGGTACATGTATTATGTGGTTTTGTACATCGGGTATAAATGTATTGTGTTGCATTATAATCCAGGTGTAAGCACATGTATTATGTTGCATTCTACATCGAGTGTAGATGTATGTGTTGTGTTGTATGTGAGGTGTAGGTGCATGTATTGCATGTGTTGTATGTTGTGTGTGGTTGTATGTGTGTGATGCACACTATGTGTCTATGCACATGGTTGAGGAGAAAGAACTATGTGTTTTTTGGGTGTTGCAACCGATCTAGTGTGTGTACAGAATAAAGACAAAGGTAGAAGCTGAGGATTGATTAAAGCATAAGTATCAATATTTTATTTCAGTTTTATTATGCATGTGATTTATGATTATGGTCTATGATGATTACATGCGATCTATGATTCTGCTTTATGATGGTTACATGCGAATTATGATTTTGATCTATGATGGTTGTGTTTTGACCTAACCTGATGTGATATGTTTATACATAATGATTTGGTCAAATATGCTAGTTTTATTTGTGAGGATAATCCTAGAGTCGGAGTTTTTTCCCTTCCATAATCATGATCAAAGAGAGAGAGAAAGAATTAGTCTGTGGTTTTTTCTTCCATACTTAAGCTTCAAAAGAGGAGGAGCTAGTCATGAGTGAGTGAGGCTCCATGATTTTTCTAAAAAAGACTAGCAAAGCTAGCCTCTTAGTGTCAATTCACTAACAAAGTGGAGGAAATTGCATACTATCATCCAAGCAACATGCCATAACACCATAGTCCTAGAGTATCTCTACCTAGAATGGAAATCATAGAGCTACAATGGAATCAATTCTTTGGGAGCTGAAAGAATAATGGGAATAATCATCCCCTCCATAAAAAAGACAAAATAAAGGATTGGAGCATTGTCACCATGTTAAATGTTGTGGTGAGCCTAGGAAGGAGAACACCATTAATAATCTTGAGTGACCTAAAATGTTTTTCTGTTGAGAAAAGATTCATAGCGGATACATAAGAAATTGATTGTAGTAAAGATTGCATCAAACTGCGAGTGGTTAAGTGAAGACAAGTTTCCAACGTCTGAATTGAACGACCTTGATGGCATTGTATGGCATATCAACTTCATAAGGGGTGTGTTTCCATGTCACTCGAATGTGTAACTTAGTGAGACGGTGGAAACTCACCCCTATCCCATTACTTATAACACACCATCCATCCATGGAATAGTTATCTATTTTTAAAATTCCATAACTCTCTTATTAAAACATATTGGAATTATATATTAATAAATTGAATATATAGATTAATGATTTATAAGAAAATAATATATAAATTAAAAATACATGGTTGCATCATGGAAAAAAATAATTTAGATTTGAGAAAAAAAGCCATATTATATATATATATTAAACGAATCTATATTAGTGATAAGATTATATAAAAACTCAAGGATATGTTTTTCTTAAAAAGTGTTGATTTATTTTGTAAAAGCTATTAAAGTGAGGTTTCTAATTACATCTTCCACTCAGTGATTATATGATTGATTCAAATTATCAATGGAAAACATATTAGAATTTAAAATTTTCAAAGATACCCAAATGTAAATATAAACGGCTATTATTTATTTGATAATATGTCATTCATTTTATCAATTGATAACTGAATATTGTTTACTAAAATATGATTTTCAATCACTTATTCCAATTTATCTCCACAAAATGTAATTTTCAATAATTTTTTTTTTTTTTTTATTACAGAGGAATTGGCAACTGAAGTAGCTTCGCAACTCGTGTAATATGGGGGCAATTCTGACCGCTAGCACTATAACCCCTAGGAACTGCGTCCGCCTCTCTCCACCACTCCGGACTAGTTCGGGCGATTAGAACTCGTGACCTTCAATGCGTAGCCTACCTTTCTAATGAACTTCAATGTATTGTGATTACCAACTCATCTACCCCGTAAGTCTAACTATCAATAAATATTAATTATATATATTAATAGCGTATATAACTAATAAGCTTCACCATAGTAAATTGATATCTCTTCGAGGCCTTTTTCTTAATTCCATAGATGAAAGTCCATTATATTTATTTATGATCAACCAACAATAGAATATAAAACCTTCAAAAGCATAGGTGATATAAGTGGTATAAATAGTGCGCCGACAAAGGTCATTATTATTATTTATTTAGGGCCAAGATTGAATATGTAAAGGTTGTTAATGAATACTTAACTATATGGAGACAAAGAGTGAAAGTAATTATTAGAATATATAAAACCATATACATATATAATAAATTAATTAAAATTAAAATAAGATATGCTTGAAATAAATAAAATTTAATTAATTAAAAATTAAAATAAAATAGGTTTGAAATAAATAAAAATAATTGTTTTAAGAGGTGTTTAATATGAGGTTAATTTTGATTTGGGTGTGGTTAATGGGGTTGATATTTGTTTATTTTAAATAAAATAAAGTATTATTTAAATATAAAACATTATATAAAAAAATGAATATGTATGTTTAGTTAGCTTTAATTAGAAGCATTATAAAATATTAATAATTTTTTTTTTAAGCTAAGATGGAACCATTTATATTAAGGCAGATTAAAACCAGTATATACATACAATGGCCTCAACCTGCCCTGAAGGGAAACCGAGTCTGTTGGCCATCTGAAGTTCTTAATAGCCATCCAAAAACAAAATTTACTGAGTCTGTTTATCCATGCTTTATATACTAGCCAATCAAAATAACTAACACTATTTACTAACTGCATTAAAAAAAGATAACAGACGGTAGCATACTGTTCAGCTTCCTAACTAAGGATGTAGTATTCATAACTTGATAAGTCATTCTTCCATTGCGCTTGGTTGGTGCTCCTCCTCTTTTGCTTCCTGAGTAAGCTTCTCTAACTGCTGTTGTATCTTGTCCAGCTTGTCGTCCTGCATCATAAGGGTGATCTGAAGGTTGTTCATCTCTCTTTTTAGATATGGAATGCCTTGTGCCAATTCTGCCATCTCCATGGACACCTGTTCCATGGCCTTAGCTAGCAACCTCTTCATGACCCAATACACGTGTAAGGCCTGTTTGTACAGGGACATATGTCCTCTGGTGTTTCCAGGGTCTAGGAGCAGGTATTCCCAGTCCTCCATCTCAGATCCTGACTGCTCCTGGATCACCTCCTCCTCCAAATGCTGAATTATCCTCCTAATTTCTGCATGCATATCTTTACTATATGCCATCTCCGCATACTGCACCTGACCTTTCAACATTTTCCTTCCGCATTTTTTCCCCGTTGTTTTGGTGCGTCCCTGTTCTTGCTGACCAGCTCGATCCCGACCTCTTCTCCCTCCGCGGCCTCTTCCTCATCCTGCGCGGCTGACATTGTAATCTCTTGCCCTACTTCCCTGTCCAATTTCACTGGCAGGTGGTACCGTGTCCCCTTCCTCCTCCCGGCCTTCGATTTTCTTATCCCTTATCTCCACCTTGGTTGAGACTGATTCTCCTGTAATTCTCTCGTTCCCTCTTTCGTTTTTCCTTATCTGCGACTGACCGTCCTTCTCCAAGTCGTATATCTCCTCCAAGTTTGTCCGGTTTTGTTCCTCTCCCTCCCGGTGGTCCTGCTTAAATCCTTCAGGTCTCAATGGTCTTCTTCCCCTACTCTTAGACATCAAATTCTGCTTCATATCGTCCTCCATACGTTTACACTGTAATTGCCTTAACCCTGGAGGTCGACCCTAAGAAATTCCACCTACTCCTATTATCGCCTTTTCCTTCCTGCCTCCGCTCACCTTGAGGGCTCTCCTTTCATGCTTGCCCTTATGCCTCCACCCGTAACCACTCCCTCTCACCTGTCGACCTTTCTTGTGCTGTTGCACTGTCTGTCTCTGCCGCCTGCACTCACCATAATAGCCCACTCCTCCACGGCTTTCCCTTGTGCGACCTGGTCCTTGTCCCATCATCGTTCCGCCATCGTCTCCACCACCTCTGAGCTTGAGGTTATGCTTCCTGCTGTGACTTATAATGATTCTGAATCTGCCGAGCGTACTCTCCACCTACCTTAATTTATTGCTGTGAGGTGGCTCATAATTGCCGCCCCTCATCCCTATACTGCATTCCTTCCTTAACAAGTTAACCACCCCGATCGGGGGTATAAAATATCAATAATTTTACTAGTCATTCAATTTGTTATTAATATTACAACTTAATGTGATAAAAGTATTTCACTCACTATTAACAATAAATAAATTATTTCTAAATCCACATGCCCTAATATAATTTCATATCAACTTAAAAAATTTGAAGTATTAGAAAGTGTGAATAGGGCGTTTAACCCTTA
>APFE030948467.1:0-32466 GCA_000404065.3 Pinus taeda | reverse complement strand
TAAAAATTCTTTAAAATTTTTAATCTTTAATCACTAAACACAAATTATTACAAATTATTTCATTGATAAACATAAACGCAAAATGTTAGTAAGACACTCTAGTGAACTGAAATTTATGTAATTGAACAGACTCATTTCCCCTAAAAACGATTTGAGAACGTTTGGAAAACAAAACATTGTAATACACATTCATGAAGCGGAAAGTTTATGTGGTTTAACAAGCTCGTTGCTTCAAAAAGGAGAACGTTAAATTAGTCACAGTATTTAAGAAAATTTCCCAATTTCATCTAGTGTGAGTCATATATTTTTTATGTTTAGAATATTTGGCGTGAACAAAATATCCAAACTACTTCTTGGAATTAATGAGAAAATAGAGGAAATGCCAAAGTCAATGGCATCATTGGAACATAAATTTTAAATTAATTGAAATGAATACAACATGAATTTTGTGATTTTCTCCCATCAAGTCCAATTTTCCAAAAATTGCTGGGAAACAATGTTGCTATGATATTTTTATGCTAAGTGGATTATATCGTTTATGGTATGTTTATCTGTTCAACATGCTTGATAGAATTTCCGTTTTAAGCCACTCGCCATATCATGCTTATTGAGAATAAGCTAACTTGAGTTGAAAACAAATCATCGTATGATATACTATAAAAGGCATAGTCGACACAGAGGTTGTTGTGTGACGTGAAGCTAATTGTAGAGTTTGTTGTGAAATGAAAAGAATTACAAGTTTTGTTGCTTCACTGGTAGTGTCCGTACGTATAAAATCATTACTTAGAGAGAATCGGTCAAAAAGGAACCCACAAGTAATGCGTGTCCAAGAGAATCATTCCCGAGAGAGAAGCTTGTTATTTCACAAAAAGAGTGTGACCAAGAATTAACTATAAATAAACAGCACACGCATTCCGA
This sequence comes from Pinus taeda, assembly GCA_000404065.3. Lineage (NCBI taxonomy): Eukaryota > Viridiplantae > Streptophyta > Pinopsida > Pinales > Pinaceae > Pinus > Pinus taeda. The sequence continues at coordinate 31,548 of APFE030948467.1, read as the reverse complement.
GAATCAACTAACCAGACAAATTCACATGTAATGCGTGACCAAGAGAACCATTCACAGATAAATTTGTCATTTGACAGTGTTGCGAGCATTAGCAATAAATAGGACACAGACGCATCTGCGTGTTTGTTAGTGGCCGATAGAATTCGGTAAAGTTAACTTCTTCGCCATGTCTACCTGATTCGATTATGGTGAACTTGTTTCAGAAGTAAATAAAGCATCATAATGGATTGATACCGGTTAAATTGGTGGTATTCACTCTTCTGATGCAAGGAATTATTTCATGGACCTTCAATGTGAATTATTTCATGGACCTGCAATATTGATTTCCCGCTGGTGGAAATATCTATACAACTCAATTCTCCTACCATTTGAGGTCGATCAAGAAACGGTAGGAAACTTGCACTTCTGTTATTTGAGATCGATTATTAAAAAAGAACTCAATTATTTTTTCTAAATTTTAATTAAGAGTTGTTGATGAGTTCTTAGGCCATAGTTCCTTTATTACTTTCCTTTTTATACGCAGCATCCGCTTATTCTTTTAACTTAACATTTTTTATTTTTAATTATATTTTATTTGGATGACATCAATGTGATATTTTTAATTATATTTTAATTGGATGAGATGAATGTGAATGTTGAATAGCAAATTAATTGTTGGAGGTAAGAATAATATGAAATATTGTTACTAAGATTCTCCAAGAATTGATCAAGCCGGGATGTATTGGAATCGAGTTAGCTTTCACACTCAACTTCTTTCACATTAACATTTTTTATACATACAGTGAATGAATTATTTCTACACTTAATCTGACTTTCCAATACAAACATTTATTCTGCACACATGAAGCTCAATGGATTATTTCCGCCCAAAATCGTCCGACGATGGCCTGCTTTGCTGTATTCATCGCCGAATGAGAAGCCAACAAAATGTCCTATGGTTGCTGGAGAGTATAGGGATATATTGGAGCCACCGCAAAGGTAATAGTGTTGGATAAAACAGAACCATGAAACTGTGTCGTATTCACTATTCAGTTTGTGCTGTCTAGATAATATTGGTTAGGATTAAGAATGGTTTAGATTACTAATATACTATTTTGAAGATAAGTGTGTTTATTTAATTTTAGTAGTTATGCCTTTTACCTATTTTTTTCCGTTGACTTGACCCACGGGTATAAATTAGAACCACTAGGTGATAGTGTAGGATAAATCTGAACCCAGCCAAATAGAAAAATTGTGGTATTCAGTTTGTTCTACTACATAGTATTGGGTAGAATAAAGAATCGTGTAGACTAATAATATATTTAGCCGAAGGCGTTTTTATATCAGTCTTGGGTGGATGTACCACAGATGGATGGCGGGGATGGATTATTCCGCGAATATGCTTCGTCTGAAGCTTGAGGAGATCCTAGTTACCAAAGTCGCTCGAATTGCAGGAAAAAAAAACGAAAATTTGGCAATTCAATTGGTATTTCCATACAGTAGGTTAACGTTTGCTGGCCTAAGGAGATCGAGTTCAGAAAGGAGAGCGTTGGCCGATAAAGCCAAAATACATGGCGGCAGTATCGCAATTTTACGATTTTTAATTTTATGCTAGTGCCGCCATTAATTTTGGCTTTATCCGCGAACGCTCTATACATATGGAAATCCCATAAAATCTGAACCCGATCTCTTTTCAGGCCGGCAAACGTTAAGCTACTGTATCGAATTCTTAGCCAAACTATTCTAAGCTGCTGTATCGAATTTTTGCAAAACTATTCTAAATACGAATTGAATTGCCAAATTTTCATATTTTTTTTATTTTTTTCTTCAATACGACCGAATTTGGTAACTAGGATTCTAAAAACATGACGTGAATGTATTCCGCTGATGGCGTAAACGTGCCCATGTAATCTGAATCCACCGCTGTAATGGATATAACTAATTTGAATCGACAACTCTCTTGCCTATCCAATTGCCAGGTTACGAAATGCGTCACCATATAACCGCAGGTTAGATCATGGTGCTTGCAGTTACATCACGATGTTTCTTCAGCAGAAAAAGCAATGAACATCAAATTACTCACCTATTAATTATTGACGATCATGATAATGGGGATGAGGACGACAGAAGTTATTCACATTCTTCTCTGGCCGGTGCTTGTTAATGGAGGTTGGCGTATACATTACCTCTTGAATTAGTTGTGGGATTCTGTGCAGGATGGTTGTGCAGTGGAGAACACAAATAAAAACACTCTGTGCCAGCAAAATGTCGGTAACGGCCATTCCATCATTAGCAAATGTCGGCAACGGCCATTCCATCTTTCCCTGCAATTCTGATGCATTTATTTAAGTTTAAATGGCTTGTGAACGCAAATTTAGAAAACCCACCCGGACAAGCGCTTTGACCCACCCATCCATTTATCTATCCATTAATCTTACCCGACTTGAAGACCGTTCCTGATTACAACATAGCGGTGTAGTGTAGTGCAAGAGGAGGGAGTCATGGGTTGCTGCCAGTCGACCCTTGCTCGGGGTTGTCAACCCAAAGTTGTTTTTTTTTTGTTTTCTTTCAACAAAATAAACTATTTTTTGTCAACTCCTTTTTGTACGAGTGTGCCTGTCGTTTTCCTTTCTTTACCTACTGCATTTCTGAAATTTTTGAAAAACCTGATATATAACCGGAGAGGAATTATGTTCAAATTACCGTTGATCGAACTACAATCCAGACCCTCCGTTTCAAACGCTTCTCAAGATTACTTGTAATTTTATTTTTAAAAGTAATTGGAGGTGATTTTGTTTAAAGGGGTGCCTTTATTGATATCCAATCAACTTATTTTTGTACGAGTGTGATAAGTTTAGTTTCCTGTGATTGATTTGTTGCCATGTGAAACGATCCTTATTTTGTATAATTATTGGCTTTGAAAGCCGGCCAATGTCATCTTGTACATTTTTGTATTGTGTCAAATTTCACTATAATTTTGGAGTCTTTTGTATTTTGCAACTACTTTTGAAACTTTTTGAATGGAATAATTATAGCAGCTCTTAAGAGAACGTAGTAATGAAAATATCCAGTGCCTCTTTAATACAAAAACCCACATATTTATGTTCAAAATTATTTAGTTTAGTTTTTTTCCTTTTGTCTCGTATATAATTTTTAATATTAGCTAAATTTGATAATATAGCACATATCAAATAAAATTATATAGTTTTTGTATTGATATCATTTATAATTTTTGTATTGATATCATTTTAGCACATATCCAGTGAAATTATAATTGTCAACCAATAACCCAACTGAATTTATGTGTTTAAAAGCTAAAGCATATATAAAATTATTTTAAATGTTATTTTGTTTCCAGTTTGTAAGTATGCATTTAATTATTATTATAAGTATGTGTTTAATTATTATAAGTCTGAGAGTTTTTCGCATCAAAGTTATTGAGGATCATGATAATGGGGATGAGGACGACCGCAGTTATTAGCATGCACTTTTCTGGTTGGTGTTTGGTAATGGATGTTGGGGCATGCGCGGAGTCTTGAATTAGTTGTGGTACATGATGGTTGTAGAGCGGAACATTAAATGTGAAGGTTTTTTTGATCTATGTTTCAATCAAGTATTATACTAAGTACATATAAATAAATTTATAAGCGAAAAATGTAATTAGTATATGAGATTTTATTCAGTTTATAAAAATTTGAGTTTTCATTTAATTAATTTAAATTTAATAGTTAAATATTTATATAGTATTTTAGGTTAATGAATCTAATTTTTAATAAATGTTATAGTTTAATATATAATCTAATTATATCTATAAAATCTTAAGAATGAAATACTAAGTGACAAGATTAATATTAATCAAAAATATTATAAAAAAGTATTTTAAATTAAATAATATTTAATAGTATTGTATAATAATTTAATAATTAATATAATAATAGCATTTAATACATTTAATTAAATATATAATATGTTCATTAATATTTAAATATACTATAAAATTTTAAATGACCCTAAAATAAGTGTACGAGATTTTATTATATGAGGTTGCTGATAAGATTATATGATTTGTTAATATATTATAGAGAACATTTAATAATGATAATTATGGTTAATTTTGTTATTAGTAATATTTAATAACATTATTAGTGGTATTATTAATAATATTTAATAATTAAGTCAATAATGGTCTAACTCTACTATTAATATTGTGAATATTTAGAGTACTGTCAATATAGTTACTAATGGTCAACCTTACTCCTAATATTGAGATGTCACAATTTTTACAAAAATATTACTAATGTTGCAATGTAGCAAACATTGTTGCAATGTTAAGTTACACACTTTATACTAATATTGATGTCATTGATAACATGATTAGTAATATTTAATAACTTATGTTATTAAAAACATCATATAATGCCTAATATAATGTTAACACACACACATATAATGTACATGATAATTACTAGTAACAAGCCAATAATATTTGATTTTATAAGTTTTTGAAAAAATATTTACTTTTGATCATTAAATTCATTTAAAAGAAATATAAATAAAATTTTTATTGAAAAAATAATGCTATGAAACTATTTATTAAATGATAGTAATACTTATAATGGGATTAATATTAATTGATTATATTTTAAGATGGTAAATAAATATGGACTATATTTATTTATTTTTTGTATTAAATTTTTTTAAAGATTTTCTCGATATGAAAGATTAGAGATTGGTCAACCATGGTTTTATGTCACATTATGAGAAAGGATGTGTCAATATAAAAATCAGTCACGGTCAACCATGGTCAATAATCATGGCCACATTCTGACAAAGATTATTTCATGGCCTAATTTCTCATTGTGACAACCATGGTCAACCATGGTCTAATGTCGCATTGTGACAAAGATTATCTCAATATGAAAATCAACCATAATCAACCATGGTCCAACGTTACATTGTGACAAAGATTGTATGATATGGAAATCAATCATGGTCAACCATGGAAAACCATGGTCCAATGTGGCATTTTGACAAAGATTGTCTCAATGTGAAAATCAACCATTGTAAACCATGGGCAATCATGTTTATTTTAAGGTTTAAAATATTTATCTTAGGGTTTATATATGTTGTGTTTAAAATATTAATACCCTAGGTTAAATATTATTACCTCGGATTTATTATACCTTGGGTTATTAGTATTAATCCCTTATATTTATTATTCATTTGGGTTTATAATGTCAATCCCTTAGGTATATTAATGTAAGTGTTCATATTCCTATGGTATAATACTATTCATAAGGTTTATAATATTAATCGTAGAGTTTAATATAAATCCCTTGAGTTTATAATCATGGTCAACCATGGTCAAACACTGTATTTAAACAAAGATTATCTTAATATGACAATTATTGATTGAAAACCATAATCAAACATGGTTAACCATGGTCCAACATTTCATTGTGACAAATATTTTCTCAATATGAAAATCAATCATGCTCAACCATGGTTCAACATCGTATTGTGCCAAAGATTGTTTCAATATGTAAATCAACCATGGTCAACCATGTTTATTTTAATGTTTATCATATTTATCAAAAGCTTTATATATCTTTGTTTATAATATTTAGTTATCATAGGATTTTCTCATTATGAAAATCAATCATGGTCAACTATGGTCCAATGTCGCATTTTGACAAAGATTGTCTCAATATGAAATCAACCATGGTCAACCATGGCCCAACATTGCATTGCGACAAGGATTGTCTCTTTGTCCAACATCACATTGTGACAACCATGGTCATCCATGGTTGAAATTCGCATTATGACAGAGATTGTCTCAATATGAAAATCAATCATGGTCAACAATTGTCCAATGTCACATTGTGAGAAAGGTTGTCTCAAAATGAAAATCAACCATGGTCGACTATAGTCCAACTTTGTATTATGAAAAAGATTATGTCAATATGAAAATCAACCATGCTCAACCATGCTCAACCATGTTTATTTTAGGGTTTATAATATTTATCGTAGGGCATACAAATCTTAGATTTATAATATTTATCCCATCTTTTTAATATTATTCCCTTGGGTTTATAATCCCTTGTTTTTTAGTATTCATCCCCTAGGTTTATAATATTTATTATAGGGTTTTTATACCTTGGGATAAGCAGAGCCACAATCAATGTGAGTGTGGGTGTGTCACAATCAATTAATTCAAATTAGGCCATTTACAAGATCCAAGTCAGCCATATAATAAATAAGTTTGATTGTATAGCTCAGAATAATTATTGTATCATAAAACTCAAGAGTATTAACTCTAATTAATGTGGCGCCTTTACTTCCGTCCTGGTCTTCTTTAGTGTTTGCCCAAAAGCAAAGTCAAAGTCTGGTCAAACTCAAACTCATATATGGAGTTCCACATAGGAATTATTGTATCACAGAACTGAAAGTAATTATTGTATCATAGAATTCAAGAGTATTAACTCGAATTAATGTGGCGCCTTTGGTTCCTTCCTTGTCTTTTGTAGCGTTCACCCAAAAGCAAATTCAAAGTCTAGTCAAACTCAAACTCATCTATCGAGTTCCAGTTGGCTAGTAAAGAAACTCCCTCATTGTCAATGACATTCGGAAAATCTGCACGCACAGGGATCATCCATTGTCAAAGTGTTTTACATGAGAAAAATTGACAAGCACAACAAAGTGAAAAAGGAAAAGGGAACTTACAGGTTTGGTCCAGAAGACCATCTATTATTGAAATGTCATCAATATCGAAATCATCTATACCATCCAATGATGATGAATGCGAAATACTCTTTGAGTAACTTTCTATGAACTGCATGTCCTCCTCACATTTATCATTTTCTTGAACTTCTTTTTCATGACTGTCCCCCTCTGTTGAAGAAACTCCTTCATTGACAATTCGGTTGGGACAATCTGCAGACATGGTGATTACCAAGTGTTAAGTTACGACATAAATTTCCAACACAACAAGGCAGGAGAAAGAGAAGAAATGAACTTACAGGAATTCATAGTAGACTCAGGCAAAAGACTCATGCTCTCTTCTTCATTGGGATCAACAACAACATCAGCCTTTGCATGGTCTCCTTGAATGGAAGGTGACATCAAAAATTCACTACTGAACTGCTGATATTGATCAGTGTCTTCCAACGAGATATAATTTCCCTCATCATTTCCCATAAACATGTCTTGCCCCAATAGATGCTGAGACAGAGCGTCATCATTTCCATTTGAATTGGAAGTGACAGAGCTGGATGACTGGAACTGAGATTCCTTACAATTTCTTGTGCTAGAGCTTATGCATTTTTCAACATCATCTGAAGACCTCTTGCATCCATAACACTGGCCAAAAAGGGTAAATAGCCGCTTGCAAGTTCTACATTTATATGGGGGCTGTAATATTTTCGACGTCTTTTCATTATTAATATATCTAAAATTACAGCTATGATTAACATCACCCGACACACAGGTGGGCTTGTAACTTTTGCATGCCTTTAAAAGAAAGCTCTGCATGGATGGCTGAAGCTCACTAAAACACAAATTATATGGAAGAATTCTATAAGATTCTATAATGTTTCTCAACGTCACTTGTGTATTATCTTCAATTTCATAATTATGCGGCATATCCATCAGAATTTATGTAATTTATGTTACCAGACAATAAGAATATGCGCGGAACAGCTACGTCAGATTGATAGCCCAATTACAAAAACTCCAAACCAAATCCAGTTTCTCAGTTGAGCACAGGAACTGCAACAGTAAAGGGTGGGATAAATTATGTGATTCTGCTTCTTGATGTCCAGAGTTTTGGGAATAGGGTTTGGTGTTATGGAATATTTATAGGAGTGGGTGCGACTCTAATTCCCCCAGTGTGTTAGATACCTTTTAGTTTAATTTTTGACTACAGATTCTAGATACTTGATCACCAGTGGCCGAAGCGTATTTGCATTTTAACTTCAGTTACATTTTATTTTTAGCTACGTGACTACCAGTGATGGAAGTTTATACTCATTGCAATATTTGCTGTCTGAATGTCCGGATGTCTTAACGTGGCTAACAGAACCCCGCTCCACGTCGTGATGAATGCAATAGTGATGTTGTTATGGCTGATTCTGTGTGGTGATATTCTAAACAGTAATTTGTTTAATTTATTTCTTTTTGAAATTCTTACGACGATCTTTAATAAATGTTAGTAAAAAATTAGACACATGTCAAGGCTAGATTCACAAATAATGCATTTTTAATAAATAAATTATAAATAATATATCAAATTATAGAGCTTTTCTTTCTCAATTTAGAGAAAAATCCAAATACTCTACCAAGAAGAAAGAAAGTTGTCCACACAAATTTGTTAAATGGATCCACTTTGTATGCTCGTTCAAAGTGAAAATAATGAAGAGTGGTTTATATGTAAAGGCAAAGAAACTGAAATGTATTTCAATAATGAAGAAATAAATCTCACGTTTCTTGTCTCATGTAATGAAAAATGGCTTTATGTAAAGAAATAAACATTAAAAATTAAGAAATCTTGATGAAAAATTTAAAAAATATAAATACTCATTTGTTTAAGTGGAATGCATTTGTAGACATGATTTGTATTGTTAAGACACTCTTAAGTGTTAATTTGTTGGTTCATTTTTCCGCCTTACCATGGGAAATTGAATATTAACACAGTTGAAGAATTGCTACAGATAATTTTAGATTTCCACGTCATTTTTGGTCGGGAGAGAGAGCATTGATAATTTGTTGCAGTGATCATATGTATGTATTGATGTTTCAATTTGTTATAACTATCATATCATATGTATGTAATTGATCTTTAATTTTTTTTTTACAGTGTACATATTATTAAAAAAAAATGTGTATAGCTTTTCAAATTTTGATTGTTTTTTGAGATTTACGGGCCTTAATTGATCTTTCAATTTTTTACAATGTACATATTATTCAAAATAAATGTGTGCATAAATTTTCAAATTTTGGTTGTTTTTTGAGATTTACAAGCCTGAATTGATCTTTCATTTTTTTTTTACAGTGTAAAGTATTCGAAAGAAATATGTGTAGCTTTTCAAATTTTGATTGTTTTTAAGATTCATAGGCATTAACCAAAGCTCAGGGAAATAGAACACTAAGAGGCCTTAGATACGAATAGGCATCATTTTCTTGCTACAAAAAGTTTGGGAAATATGATAATATGTTTAGTTAAAGATAACTTGAATTAGAGTTGTCAATACCAGCATAAGGAAATTGGTTAAATAATAGGTCAATGAAAAAATTGACATTATCTACTCCATTCAATTAGATAGGTGTGAAATGAAGCCAAACCCCGGAGTAGCAAACTTAGTAGATTTTATTATATATTTGAAGAGGAGAAATGATGATAGATCTTGTATAGAATTGGTATGGTAGATATTTGTACAGGTTCAAGAAGAGTTACAAACAGGGAAATAGCATGAGGTACAAGGACAAAACACATGTGCACCAAATTAAGTCCTTTGGCGTTGTCAATCAAGTGATTCTACAATTGAGGAAAGAGCATTATCCCATATAAGGTACATGCATTAAGTTCAACCTGGAGAAGATAAGATCATGTAGGATCTGAAGGAAGTTTGGTGAAAATGCACATGAGGTGGAGTAACCAAGAGTTTGATATTTCACTTATTTTTTATGATGTGAACTTGCATTTATAGAAGGAAGTGAAAATAACACAAATGAAATATAAGAGAGTGTTTAGATCGATTGAATGAAGTGAATGCCAAGAAAGAAGCTAGAAGATATAGAAAATATTGTGAAGAAAGGAAATTTCAAAGATGGATTGTTCATTGTAAGTAATGTTTGATAAAAAGGAAGGCTAAAACCATTGACATCAACACAAAGGTACTTGAGATGTTGTATAAGAAATAATGAAGAGGAAAGTGTAGGAATGATGATGTAGAAATAATGAAGAGGAAAGAGTAGGAATGAGGATGTAGAATTAGTGTAAGGACAAACCAAGTTTTCCATATAAGACGAAGTTGGCATCGGAGAATGTTTTCCATATAAGACGAAGTTGGCATCGGAGAATCCATGACAAGTTTCGTTATAAGCATAGAAATCATGTTATATAAGGAGATTATACAAGGTGAGAACCAAAGTGCAAAGATAAGATAGGAAGGAATAGTGTGGGTGCCATAACATTTATATGCATAGAAGCAAATAGTTATAACATGAAATTTTGCTTAGAGGAAAAAATGCAACAAATATTTGGATAAGGTCAATAAATTATGTGTATAAAAATTAGGTGATTTATAGATTGAGTGCATAAAAAGATAATGAGAAAATGAAAGTGTGTAGATTAATGCTAAAAAAATATTGTATACACAAATTGGCATGAAAAATATAACATAGGAGGAAGCCAAACAAACATGTACAGAAAAATGAAGAATCAAAATTAAGTTGAAGATTGATGAGGTGATGAAAAGATTGAAAAACTAAAAGTTAAAGACTACTTGAGATGTGCATGGAGTTGAAAGATTAAAAGTTGAATATAAATATTAATAGAGATAGAGTAAATTATATGCTAAAATCAATCAAATTTAAAAATTAAAAATTGAAATAATATATGAACCACGATTAGTGGTTCGAAACCAGTTAAACTAAAAAATGTCTATATAATTTCTCAAAAAAAAAAACTTTTTTTTATAAGCCATAAATGACAGAAACTTACTTTTAAAAACATATTAATACAAATAAAGTAATAATAATAATAAAATATTAAAATGATTATCAATTTTAATATTTATTATTTCCTATTTAAATTATCTCTGATAATAATAATAAAAATAAAATATAATTTAAATTATAGTTTTATATAATTTTCGAGACCTTTTGACTGCGAATACGAGGACCCATAAACATTTCAGATCAGATGGAATCTTCCCCTGCTTATACAGTGCAAATTGTATGAGCATTATATTTTGCAATACCATTTCCATCTATCTACAATGGATATCTATTATTTCTTGTTACAGACAATGGCTAACAGTGGAAATAAGGACAGGTCTCTAATTCTGGAGTCTACTCAGTCAAACTTATATCACAGTTTGTCTTACTATCTTGATGAAAAAGACAGGAATGTGTGTGCTATGTGCTTTCTTTCATGTCCAGTTATCAAATGGTTGCCTATGAAATCAAATCTTACCTTTCTTTTACTAAAAATTAGAATATAATAGCACTGTAAGTTGAAATAATGTAACAGCTTGCATGTGTTAGAAATTTTATTTATGGAAATCGAATTTAGTGTTCATTTTGTGGTTGTAATCTTTGGCGATGGCTCTCGGTTCCTTGGCCAAAATTAGAGGCCCGCAACAGAAAACCCTTGCATTCAACCATCGTGAATATAAGTAAGTGATTCTCAAAGGAGCCATAATTCCCTACGTTTGTCAGAAATTTTGAAAGCTTGACTTACCAATTCTGGCGTCTTTGTCTTTATTAGCAGAAGCAAACTTTTGAGAAAACCTATTTCCAATTTGGACTGGCAAAGTGAGTCTTGACCTTCAGACCAGCGGGTGTTTCAAACAATGGCTTCCTACAACCCCCAGCTAATGTAATACTATAGCGATAATGGAATATATATATATATATATATATATTTACCCTGGTTCCTGAGAGAATATCGACTCCAGCCTTGGCATGATTTAGAGCTTGCACCGTTGTAATTAAAGCCAACCTGACATCGCCTTATTCATAAACGCTCGTCAGATAGTTGTGCATTTCAATAGCAGTCTGGATTCATAAACATCCAACATTCGTTTATATTTTTCAATTCGGCAAAATTTGGTATTCGTTTATATAACCCTGTCGTCCATCTCTTCTATTTTGTTCATGCCCCCCTTGAACTAGTCAAAGGACCCTTACTCCCTTGTGACCCAGTGGAAATAAGTGTTTGTCAGACCCCGGTCCTTCCTTTTCCTTTTGGAAGTAGAATCTGCCATTTTCATGTGATTTAACATGTCTTTGAGAATTCTTATGAAGGGAGTAGCGCCAATTTCGAGCCCTATCAACAACAACACATCATATTTCTTATAATTTTGTGTCGGAACCTCCATTGTCTTTCAATGATATGTGATTAGAACTTACAACCGACAAAGAAACTTCATGCTTTGCTCTCAGAAGTCCACTTTTTCCCTTCATTGTCTTTCAAAGATCTGTGATTAGAACTTACAGCTGACAAAGAAACTTCACGCTCCGCTCTCAGAAGTCTGCTTTTTCCAGCTGTAGGGGCCTCCATTGTCTGCAAAGATCTGTGATTAGAACTTAAGGCCGACAAAGAAACTTCATCTTAAAGCTAAAGGAAATAAATTAGTAATAACCTGCGAGAAAACTCTTTTCATCTCCTGTGTCCAGTCTCCAACTATTCTGATATGCACGCTAATGTGTTCATCATCAGGGGTAGAGGTGACCGAGAATGGATTCTTGCATATAGAAAGTTCAGAAAAAAAATGTAAGAATCGTGGAAGAAACACTAAAAGATCTTATCAATTGATAAATTCTAATGTATGTTCTAAAATTACCATTCGAAAGGCGAGATCTTGGGGCACTAGAGAAATAAATACATTCCACTCTTGTACTCGAAGCCTGTAGGTTTTGACATATGCAAAACGTTTCTGCGATAAACTACCACCTACAAAATAAATAAAGCAGATATGTTGATTGCGCTTGCAAAGGATTTCAAGATACAGATAATACAAGAAAATTGCATATATGAAGTAGAAATTACATGAACTTGACAATATTGACAGTATAATTCCCTGATCTGAATGCTCTCAGTGTGCGCTTGCCGCAATATAAAAGCACCTGAACAGCAATATACATCCAAATCTTCACATTCAAATCATGTCAAAAATTAAACCCTGAATTTTCTGAGAGGATAAACATCATCAAATTCTGAAGCAAATTGTCAATGTTTCTTTTCATTTAAGCTAAATTCTCAAGCATTTTAGAACGAAAATAGATATTCATTTCTTACTTTCAATCTTTTAAGGAATAAATTTCGAGGCGTTTTACTTCGAAATTAGACATGTAGTTTAGAATTAACAGAAAACAAGTTGAAATGTCCTTATGGTTTTCTCCCTCCAATCTCGCACGAAGAAAAGGTGAATGGAATGACAATGAGAAGCAAGTAAATCACGACAAATGCATGATGTGAATACCAGGAAGCGTTGAATCCGGTCAGTTTATCAAATTGTCGAGAAAGTTTCACTGAACTTCTTCTAAACCAGGTGGTTGCGAGAACGAAGGCAGTTGTTCTAGTAGTGAATGGGCCCTTCCAATACTTGTCTCCCACTCCCTTCCTCTTGCATTTTTGAGCTATCCTGTGACGCCATTTTCCAAGCCCGCGTCTGAAGATGCAGAAAAGAAAAAGAAAAACCTTGAGATAACTCTAGCCAAACCGAGCCGAGCCCTGCCCTCAGCCCTCCTCCTGCGCAGACAATTTCACCAAAGAGACCCCGAGCAGAAGAAGAAGAATCGCAAAGAAAAGCCTAGTAGATTTTGTTTCCAAACTCTCCGCCCATAACTAAAATTCCCACCATTCCGTCCGCCCGTAACTGAAGACCATGAAAAATATAGTTAAACACATGTCAATGAGGTTGTTGTTGAAAAAAATGCCAGGTGTCAACCTTAGAATGAAAAGGACGACGAAAGTCTCTTTCAAAGGAAGGCCTATCGGCCTAATTAGTTGGATTGCTTTAATATCAATTTAGATTTATTTTAGTTTCAGATCTATTAAGATATAAGAGGGATCTATTTTTTTAAAATGTAACTCTTGGGCTTAATAGACAGGGGGTTAAGATGAATGTACATTGGTTGTATAATACTATATAATATCTATGTGATTTTTCTTATTCCCTCTTTCTATCTCACCCCAAACATACACAATCTCTCTCCATATCTATCTATCTTCCCTTTCTCTCTTCCCCTTCTCTCACTCTCCCTCTCTCCCCCTCTCTCTCTTCTCTCCACTCTCCTCTCTCCCTCACTCTCTCTCTATCTCTCCCTTGCCACTCCCTCTCTCTCCACCTTTCTCGCTATATGTCTTTCTTCTTCGTTCCCTCTCTCCCCCCATCCAACTCCATCTCTCTTTCTCTCTCTCCCCTTCTCTCTCTTAGTTCTCTCTTTCTTCCTTCCTCTCTCCCCCTTTCTCTCCTACCTCCCTCTATCTCCCCCCCCTCCAAGATCTCTCTCTCTCTCTCCCATCCATCTATGTGTCTTTGTCTCTGTCTCTATTCACCTTTTCTCCCTATCTCTCTCCACTCCTCTTCTCTCTTCCCTCCTCTCCTCTCTCCCTCACTCTATCTCCATCTCTCCCTTGTCACTCCCTCTCTCTCTTCAACTCTATCCCTCTATGTCTTTGTTCTTTCCTTCCTCTCACTCACCCTCCAAATCCATCTCTCTCCTTCTTTCTCTCCCCTCCTTTGTCTCTTCCTTCCTCTCTCTCCCTCTCTCTCTTCCCATCACTATCTCTCTCTCTCTCCAACCTCCAACTCTATCACTATTTCCCTCCCTTGCTATCTCTACTCCCCCTCTCTTAAATTTGATCCCATTATGTGTGTTTAAGAAAGTGCCTAAATTAAAAAAACTCAATTGGTTGTAAAATATTAAACCTATATTTCAATCATGTGAAGGAAAATACAATAATGGAAAACTTAAAACAATCTTGCACTATCTTTCCTCTATTATTGTTAGTCACTTTGCTTACTCTCATCCCTTGGATCCTTAGTTAACATGGATCTATGTTGGTTCTTTATAATATTATTTATATTATGTAAAATTCACATCTGTATCTATAAAAGTATTCTCATTTGAATTTTATTAAAACCTTGATTTAATTTCTATGAGAATATTTTTAGTATTCATGAGGATAGAAGGTTTAGATATATCTCAAAAGTAATTATAACCTTTTTCTTTTTAGATTTAGTTAAAAGAATGCTATACAATTAAATTAAAATAAATTAATTATAAAATATTTTGATTGTGAAATAAGTTATGGTTTTTGGGCATGTGGTATTTATTAGCCATGATTGGCCCATGGTATTGTTATAAATCCTATTTACAAGTTAATAATATCCATGGTAAAGTAGAGGTGGATATCAATGGTTAAGAATCTTGTCATATTGTTATAAAATATTTTGACTATGAAATAAGTTATGATTTTTGGGCATGTGGTATTAATAAGCCATGGTATTGGCCTGTGATATTAATAAGCTATGGTATTGTAACATAGCCTATTCATAAGTTCATAATATCAATGAAAAAGTGGGGGTGAATATCCATGGTTAAAAATCTTGTCATATTGTTATAAAATATTTTTATTGTGAAATGAGTTATGTTTTTTGGGCATATGGTATTGAAAAGCCATGGTATTATAACAAAACGTATTTACAAGTTAATAATATCCTTGATAAAATGGGGGTGAATATCTATTGTTAAGAATCTTGTCATATTGCTATAAAATATTTTTATTATGGAATGAGTTATGTGTTTTGAGCATGTGGGATTGATAAGCCATGGTATTGTAACAAAGCCTATTTACAAGTTAATAATATCCACAATAAAGTGGGGTGGATATCCATGGTTAAGAATCTTGTCATATTGATATCAAATATTTTGATTGTGAAATAAGTTAGGGATTTTGGGCTTCTGGTATTGATAAGCCATGGTATTGTAGCAAATCCTATTCAAGTTAAAAAAAAAATCAAAACATAACAAATTGAATTTTATTTTGTTATTACTTTTAACTTTTTATTATGAATTGAGTCAACATTTAAATATTTACTTTTAACTTTTTATTTATTACCTTTTGGCTTTTTGTTGATTCTTTTTGCCTTTTTATTAATTAATGAGCTAACATTTAAATGTTTACACTCATCCCCATATATTTTTTTAACCTTTTTTGTTTTTTGTTTTTTTTTTAAAAGCGAATATTTAAAATTGTTTACATACTTACATTACACCTACACATCTACCCTATATTGGCCTATACTGGGTTTTAGAGCACCTTCATTTGGTTTGCTTTGTCCATCCTTCAGGGGTGATATTTTAACATTTCTCATTTTTACATGTAATATTGTAAAGTTTTATTTGTGTTTTTGATAAGTTGTGTGTTTTCAAGCTAGGACAAGGTGACGTTGGCATAGTAGTTGACATGAATCAAGTTCCATTCACCAATCAATACAAGTTTTTTTTAGTTTTCTAGGTTATTTCCCTATGGGTGGTGGACAATGAGCAGATGGTGGCGAAGAGAGAGTGAATAGAGCCTTTGACTTAGAGGTTGAAAGGGACCAAATTTATGATACAAGTTTGAGAACAAATAATGAGGAGGATATAAGGTTAACAATGTATAAACCCCTTAGGACTTTCAATCTCATAAGGGGTAGAACAAACATGTTGCAATCATATAATAGAGTACGTAATAACAAAGCTTAGTAGTAGAGTGGAATAAATAATGAAGAATAGTAGGGAATAAAAGTTGAGTAGTGGCTTGGAGTAATGTAGATCATAAGTTGGTAATGAATGCTGAGTAATAGGATTTGGCTAACTACTTGTTGGTGGTTTCCAACATGTGGAATTAGAAAAGCATTAATGGTTTATGGTTTTTTATGCCTATCTATTGAGTGCAAGGGTTGGAGGAAAATAAGGTGAGTTTTAACTTTGATCCGAATTGGGTCATTAAATTTGTTTATCATCCATCTCAATGCATTTGGAGTAGAAAAAGTGGAGGAATCAACTCACAGGACCGTTTTTACCGATGGGACCCAGTTAAGCAAAACGAGGTCTGAAACCTTATGGGAGCATTTTGAAGCATCAAACAATTTTTTTGGGGGTAAGCTCTTTTTGCTTGGGCACCACACCATTCATGTTATTCTACACACAAATATCTTTCCAATGACGTGACAAACATGTCAATCGGAGTTCGTATGCAAAAGTTATGCCACTTAAAAGTTGACCTTCCTGTTTTCAAACCTATTATAGTCCGGGAGGATACTGTGTTAGCCCCCATTATTCATGGAAAACGGGCTAGCCATGTGATTATGATGTAAAATAATATAGAAGAATTTATATTATAAGTCTAGTTAAGAGTTGATGTAGTAAAAATTAACCATTAGGAGGCTATTTGGTTGAGTTATAAACGAGCCATTAGGAGGAAGAAACGTTCCATTCTTTTGAGAGTATTTTGTTACGTGACTGAAATTGGAGGGCCATGAACTGAATTGGTTGGAGAGCCACACAAAAACCCTGAGGTTGGAGGGAAAACCTCTAGTGACTAAGTGGGAAGATTTCAAAACCCTTATTAAGTCACATTTTTATCCCATTTGGTATGTGGAGGACTAGTGGATCTAGTGGCATTACTTCAAGCAAAAGTCAGGCCAAAGCATGCAAGAGTACACCACTGAATTTAGGAAGATTGCTATAATGTTGGGTATCTCTCTAAAGAACCCATATATAATCCTCAAGTATTTGGGGGGTCAGCATCACCATCTACGTGAGCAAGTGATGTCGTTCAAGCCCAAATCGGTGGATGAGGCTTGTGTACAGGCACAATACCTAGAGAACATAGGCCTAAAGGGAGTGCAATAATGTGGATCAAAGAAGAAGGAGAAACAAGACACTACTAAGCAAGGGAAGAAGAAGCAAAAAGGGGGAAAAGGTAAATAGATAGTACCCACAACACACCAATGCAAATACCCAAGCAACCACTGCAACATCGATGACCATACCGAGGAAAAATGTTGGAACTTGCATCCAAAGTTAAACTCAAAGAACAACAAGAAATATAATAAGAAGAAGAATCTAATGGCCACTAATTTGAGCAACCAAGTTGAAATCAGCTCAAATATGGATAAGAAGATCATCTTTATGTTAATATAAAAGGAGATGAATCTGAGTAGCCTTCAAAAAGAGGAAGAGAAAGAAATTACCAAACTCTTGCATATAAAGATATAGGTCAGGAAGACAAATATTGATGCTTCATTTGACTCAGGATCGTAGGCGAATCTCATTACAACAAAGCTGGTCAAGAAGTTGGGGCTGAAAGTTTGTAATCATCCATACCCATATCCATTAGGATGGGTAAATAAGTATGTAGATCTGAAGGTAACAAAACCTTGTAAAATTAGATTTGCTATCAATGTTGATTTTATTGATAAAGTAGATCTAGATGTGGTTCCCCTTGATGTATGTGGACTCATGTTTGGGAGTCCATACATGTACCAGGAGAGCTAACCAGTACCAGCTTGTCAAGGATGGAAAATCATTCATCATCAACTTGTGCAAAAGTAAGTAAAAAATCTCACTAGTAAGTGCCAACCAAGCCAAGAAATTGATCAGTTCCAGCAAGAAGTATGTTTTATTGTTTTTAAGACAAAGTCAGTATGTGGAGGGGTTAATAAGAGGCAAGGAATCCATGGAGGTGTGTATGAAGAAACAAAAACAACAATTAGAAGAGTTGTTACAAATATACAAGGATGTGTTCCAAGAGCCTAAAGAGTTACCACCTAAGAGAGAAGTGGAGCATGAGATCTAGCTATTGCTAGACTCCCCATTGCCAAATATTAGGTTGTACAGGCAGTTTATTATAGAAGTAAATGAGGTGAAGAAATAGTTGCAACAACTGTTGTAACATGGTGTCATTTGACCAAGTACATCAACATGTGGGTCACCCATCATCATTGGGCTGAAGAACGATGGGACTTGGTAGTTTTGTATAGATTACAAGGTGTTGAACAAAATCACTCCCAAGAACAGATAAGCCCTCCTGAGAATAAATGATCTCCTAGATCGGGTGTGGGAAGCAAAGTACTTCACCAATATGGACTTACAGTCTGGATATCACTAGCTTCGATTCAAAGAATAAGATACATGGAATACCACATTCAAAACAAGGAAAGTTTTGTATAAGTGGTTAGTTATGCCATTTGGCTTATGTAATGCACCAACTACATTTATGATATTAATGAATGATGCATTACGCCATTTTATAGATTTATTTGTTATTTTCTATTTGGATGATA
Source organism: Pinus taeda (assembly GCA_000404065.3). Taxonomy (NCBI): domain Eukaryota; kingdom Viridiplantae; phylum Streptophyta; class Pinopsida; order Pinales; family Pinaceae; genus Pinus; species Pinus taeda. The sequence goes on along the minus strand of APFE030948467.1, from coordinate 12,505 downwards.
TACTGGTATATAGTACTACATAGAAGGAGCATATGTCACATTTCACGCAAGTGCTAGAAACTTTGAAGAAGCACTAGATGCTAGCAAATCTCAAGAAGTGTGAGTTTGTGCAACAATATTTGGTGTATCAAGGGTATGTGATCGGTGGTGGAGAATTGAAGATAGATCCTTCCAAGATGGAGAAAATCATGAAGTAATCGGTGCCTACTAATGTTTCTGAGGTTAGGAGTTTCATTGGTGCTACATATTACCTGAGGAAGTTCATACCCTCATTTCTAGTGGTAGTATTACTGCTCCACGCCATAACAACAAGTGGCAAGAGTTTTCAGTGGGAAAAAGGTTAGCAAAAGGCTTTCAAAGAGTTAAATATGAAGATCAATCAAACACCAATTTTGGAATTACCAAACTTGCAATGACCCTTTGAAATGGAGACAAATGTGAGTGGGTATGCAATGAGAGTTGTCTTGATGGAGGGAGGAAGGAATGTATGCTACCATTCTGAATTATTTCATGGGGCAATCCTTAACTAAGCTACGCATGATAAGGATCTCTATGTCAGGGTGAAATATGTGAAAAATTGGAAGCACTATCTTATGGGAAAGGAGACAATAATCCACACAGATCACCAACTATTATACTACTTGCAGTTCCAGAGCAAGCTACAAAAAACCAGGCATTACAAGAGGATGAGTTTTTTACACTAGTTTCAATTGATGATCAAGTATAACAGGGGAAGAAAAAACAAGTTAGCTGACGTGCTTTGAAGACCACCCACATCAAGTATCACAACCTTAGGGACTCTTATGCACATGGATCCATTCACCCATGATCACACAAAGAGGCATATTCAAAAGATAAAAACTTCAAGGACGTGTATCAACAGTTGCATACTCAGAGTCATGTGCAAAATGGAAACAACATGGTTGAATATCATATCTAATATGGGTTACTCTACAAGATGGATAAGCTATGTGTTCCTAAAGGTGAACAATTGTAGCTGATTAGAGAGGCTCACACCTCCAAGGTTGCAGGGAACTTTTGTGTATTAAATATCGTGGCTAACTTTTAGCGGTATGTTCATTGGCCCAAGATGCAAAAGAACATAGCTAGGTTCATAAGAGGATGCATGATTTGTTGTGCTAGCAAGCCTAAAAAAATAAAACAGGTTCTATATCATCCCTTACCAGTAACTACTCGTCCTTGGGAAATAATTTCCATGGAATTTGTGGGAGGTTTACCATCAACCAAGAAGGGACATAACTACTTGTTTGTGGTAGTTGATAGGTTAAGAAAGATGTGTGTTCCGATGTCCTGTAAAAATACCATCAACGAGCAAGAAGCAACAAAATTGTTCTTTGAATAGGTCTGGGTGCAGTTTGGGATACAAAGGAGCATCATTTCAGAGATGGCTACAAGATTTATGGGTGCATTCTCAACTACATTTTGGGAGAATATGGAAACAAAGTTGTAGAGACCTGCAACATTCCATTCACAGACAGATGGGCACATAGAAGTAGTCAACAAGACTTTGGTGCAACTTCTTAGGGGATACAACTAGAAGCATTCAAAGACGTGGGATGAAAATATAGTATATATACAACATTCTTACAATAGAGTAGTCCATATTTCCAGAGGAGAGTTCCCATTTGAGACTTGTTTTGGATGTTTTCCACCTTCACCATAGGATATTTCACATGAGAAATAACGAGTGATGGAAGATATTATAGGAGATTCTTTGAGGCTTAAAAAATTTATACAGAAGATCAGGAAGATCCATCTACAGGTACAAGAAACACTGTAAAAGCCACAAGAGAAGTATAAGGTCAGGCATGATAAACATAGAACAAATATGTCATTAAAGAGTGGAGACAAAGTCTTGTTATAGTTGAATAAAGAGAGGTTGCAGGGCCGTGATAAGAAAATTAAGGCTCTCAGGTATGGTCCCTTTGAGATATTGGAAAAGGTGGGTGATAATGCCTATCGACTTAGTTTACCACCATACATGCACATTTACTCAGTTGTGAATGTAAAGAATTTGAAACTCTATGAGTCTTTCATGCTAGATCCAGAAGAGGAATAAGTCCTACCTTCTATGGAGGATTTGGCACCATATGTGTTACACGAGACAAATCCTTCTTGCAGACAAGAGTGATCCCCTAGATCCTTGACGGAAACTAGAAATAAGCAAGACAATTGAACTGATCTTTTCCCTAAGTTGAACTTGTTTGAATTATAAGAATTAAAGCTAATGGATGAGCCTATTACCTATTTAACGAAATGCTCGATGAAGATCCCTTGTTGTGATTCAATGAAGTTCTTTAATGCTTGATAAGACCTACAAACATCGACCATAAAAGGATCAAAAGAACATGTGATATAATAATCCAAACAACTTAACTTAATGATCAATGAGATTAGGAATTGAATTTCCCTTAATAAACATTATAAACAATTGTAAACCATTCATTATTCCAATAAGACAAATCAATGGGGGAAAGTGTTCATTCGTATTAATCAAATATTAAGAGGATCCTTACAACCTTCACCTTGATGCCCTGAGGTCCCTCCCAAATGCCTTCAATCTCCTCCTTAGATGATAATATTTCCAATCTCAAACCAACAACATGATTTTGTCTTCTCTAAGTTCTAACCTCCTCAATCCCTCTATCATCTAGTCATTTTATAGGCCAAGCAAAAGAATTTTCAGATCCAAAAGAGGAGGATGAGACTCCTTCATTAAGGGATTAGGTTACCGTGAGAAAAGGGATTAAGATGCATCATCTAAGGGTTATAGTTTGAATAGTTATCACCTAGAAGCTTTTTGTTGGCAAATATTTGACCAACTGTGTTTTTAGAATGCACTTTTATTTTTACTTTCTTGAATTCACCTGCACAGGTTAATAGTGGCACACAAAGTGCAACTCTACACTGTTCTCAGATTTAATTCTAGAAAATGCATAGGAAATGCTAGAAAAATCAACGCAAGTGGAACTTAACAAGGTGTGGCAGCTATTTTCCCAAAATTTCTCATCTACTTCAAGATATTTTGGGTTGTTTGACTTCTAATGGAGTTGGTTCAAACATGTTCATGGATGGTAAAAGGACCCATAAACTAATCAAGTGTCAAGGCGACAAATTGACATGTAATGGATTTCCCCCTAAAGTGTGAAGTCTATAAAATAAGTTTAAAAGATTGATGTGCTTTATCATTCCAAGGTTTAGATCAGAGGAAATGGTCGGAAAGTTGCATGGAACATCCAAGGATTACAATGAAAATATGTATCAAAATTCATCTTTGAGGTAGGCATTCCCATACTTAGATTAAAATGAACTCAATGAACAAGCATGGAAAAACCAAAATCATATAGATGGTAGACATAGCATGGACACAGACATCTGTCTACATAATCATGAATATAAAATTCCCTCGCAACCTGAATTGATGAAACTAGATCCAGGGTCTTTATCTCCATCTCTCTATCCACAATACAATTCTAACCATGCGAGTGAATGTTTCAAAGTTGAACATGGCAGAAACTACTTGATTATTGGTCAATGATGCGAACTGTTAAAAAGTGTGAGAGAAACCACGAATAATGGCAATGACTCTCAAGGTACTCCCAGTACAATCTATGAAGTGTGAATAGGTGATCTAAATTCAAAAACTCATAGAATCATTCAATCGAAGGCCAATGATGAGAGACTATCATCGAAGGTGAGAAACCTACCATTAAGGCATGCAAGCTTTAAGGTACAAAAGGTTTATATATCAACTTCTTAGATAATGAGCTGAAGTCGATAATAAGCGACCTGCTGTAGGAAATCCTATGACATGAAACATGATGTCATTTTGAAAATAGTTTGCAAGGAATGACTCAAGGATGGGCAACGTGATTGAAGGATATAATCTACAAAGTGGTTTTGAATTAAGGTTGAACTTCTCTTGAATGCGTAACGACACTACAATTGACTTGGCAAAATTTGACTTAACAATAACACCAAACAAAATGAAGACTTTAAAATGAGGTTTGACTAACTGTAAGACAAATGTATTTCCCAACCCAGACGTGAGTGTGACAGAGTGCCATGTTCAAGAGTGACTTGCTATGTTTTAAAAAATGAAAATGTAAAATGGACACCTTTTCCCAATTCCCCCTTACTAGCAAGTACCTCTTTATTTTTTACAAGCTTGAGGAGGATAACATATGCTTGGACTGTAAGCTCATCCTTTGGATGAGTCCATCAAAGTATTTTTAATGAACTGTAAGAAGGAATGGCTCGGTCTCGTTATGCTTAACGGGTCCTATAATGTTTGGTTTATACAAGTCCAGTAAAGGAGTAACTCGATGTTTTTTTCTTTTAAAGAGTTTGAAAAGGACACAAAAAGGAAACTCATTCAATTATTTTATCGTAACATTTTGAATGATCCCATACCTTTTTCGTAAATAGTCCTAACTCAGTTCGTAAAAGCGGTAAACTTATACTGAGTGGACAGTTGTTCATTTAATTTTACGAGTTCGAACAAAAAATTACTCCACAATATTTTCGTTTTGAAAGAGTTTGAAAAGGGATTAAAAAAGGATTCCATGATTTTCACTTTTCGTAATTTTTTAAGAGCATGAAAAGCGATAAAATTCTGCTAAATATTCAAAATGATTCATCCTCGCTCTATAAACTATCCTGCACATTTAAACTCAATAAATCATCATAATTGCTCAAAAATGTCATTTTCCCTCTTAAAAGGTTTTAAATATAAAAAATAATATTTTTTAGCTTCAAAAAACCCTATAAAAGTGGGAATAGTAAATTATTTTCACCATTTTCATTTTTACCAATTGAGGGTAGAGAGAGGAGTTTTTAGCACCAAGCTTGTAGGACTGATTCCGAGCTAATCGGTGGATGAAACCGTGTGCCACTTCTTTTATGTAGAAGACTTATTCTTAAATTAGCTTTTCATCTATTTAAAATTTCATTAGCTTCCATTTATTTTTTGGGGCAAAACTATGTTTAAAAATGCGCCCTATGCCCTGTAATGTTTCTTTCAAGTTGGTCCCACGCAAGCCGATAAAATTTTCCATACGGAAAATCAGGGCCTGCACGGAATTTTACTGGAAAATTCCATGCAGCTGTGCACTATCTATAAACCAGTAACCGCACAGGCACTGATGGTTTATTTTTAAACAAGTTTGGGCCAAAAAAAACATGAGATGGGATTCCAAAATGATTCTAATCCTTTTAAAATGGTCATTTTAGGTCATTTTACTGCTCAGAATGGAGTGGAGGGAAAGAGGGCATGAAGCCAATGATTTGGCAACTTTGGCAGATTCAACCACCATGCCGACTCTTAGAACTTTTGGCTTCCTAAAATACTGGCTCATTCCTGGGATGAAAACTCAGGTATGATGACATGGTTGGTAAGAACTTGGAATGTCTAGGAATAATTTTTTGTGATTGCTGATCATCGCATTACCATTAATGTTGATGACATCTATTTCTTGACTCGGCTGTCTCATTGGGGAGCCAACATTTCATTATTCAGACAGAGGGTAGAAGGAGATACTACTGATGGGTATCTACGATGCTTTTGTAGGGGTGCACCACCCAAGGATAGGAGAATTGATATTCATACCATCGAGCTTTTTCCCTTGAGGACCATTAATTTCAACATTTGCAAACTGTGTGGCAGTGCTACCCTTCATTTAGCCACATGGGCACAGATGTAGACGACCGTGGAATGATTGGAATCCATGGTGTACAACTAGTGCGAGGCAGTGGTGGTGAACATGAAGGGCTAGTTGACTAGATGCAAGAATGGAAGGATGAATAATTTTGGTTATGGTGCCATTCTTGTTGCTTTTTCCCTAGAGAGGATTCCTATTCTCTGGCCACAAAAAATTCTAGCAGATGAGGGTGGTCCTAGGGATCCATGCATGATGAGGTGGGTTGCATTGATGACACACCATGGAGGTGATGGACTAGTAGTGAAGTATACTGTAGATTTTTTTGACTATTTAGGCCAACAAATTATTCCAATTGAGGACTTTTCATATGTCAGGATGGATTACAGAGCTGATCCTGATATCCCACTTCCAGTCGAAACTCAGTGGGGTCACCTAGGTGAGAATTTCGCTTTTGACATATTTCCAAAATTTTAAATTTTTATGTGTTTTTTGTCTTCAAAGGCTACTTATCTGAAATGCGTGTGAAGACATGAGCCCAACTCGATAAATAGGGCTGAGGCTATTTGATAGACGAGGTGAGAAGCCTATAGCAACTAGAGAAGCTAACCCAAAGGTAGAGGATATCTAGACAGAGTTGGAATACAACCTTGAAAGGTTTACTTCGAATATCCCAGAGACTGGGACATATGACATTCCTCACTCTTATCATAGACATGTAGTTTAGGTTCTAGGGCCCCTTAAAAGTTTGCTGCGTCAAGTTGCTCGTGCTATTATTTACTATCATGAGAATCATCATGCTTAGCTGTTCTAGTTTCTAGGACCACATTATGATTTTGGTGTCAACATATTCAGAAAATAAAAGGCCACGAGGCCTTATGTGCTTGGATGACATATTTTGTAGACACACATTATTATACAAACTCTATTTGAATGAAAAACTACTACTTTTGCCTATGTTTATCTTGATCAACATATGAATGAATATATTTTTTAATTTACAAATGTTGCAAATGTCTATTTAACACATGATTCTCCAATACATCTGTCAATGTGTTTAAATATCTCAAAATGTGTTGATATTTGATAAAATCAAATTACCTTTCCAAAAGATGGACTCATAAAAATACTGTTAACATTGTTGGACTCCTTACTATATAGACACCGTTGAAATGTAATAGCATGAGATGTGAATCTAACCTAATGATCAAATACCAAATACAAAATGCGATGGCATCAACTAATAGCTCAATGACTGCGCTATATTCCACTATTTTTTTATGTTTTACTGAGACATATTCCATGAATAGAGACTAGCTCATCATTGGGTTAATAGATAACCTAGGTTGCATAAGACAAATTCTGAGTACTATAACTAGCACCATCAACAAAGAAAATGTAAGTCTTGGATAACGTCGACATCTGCAAATCGAGTGTAAAACCGTGATAGGGAAGAGAAGTAGTAGAAAATGTGAAAAACATTAACTATCACTCATACCTAAAAAAAGGTAAATAATGTACAGATATTCACCAAACATTTATGCGTAATATTTCTTTAGGTAAAGACCATTTCTGGGCTTTCGCAAAGGAATACTATCATAATCAACCAACTCATAGGATCCTTTAGCTAATACACATTTTATGATGTAAGGGCCATGCCACATGGGTTAAAACTTTCCTACACCTAACTTCTCATGAGCTTGATCATAAACCAAGACTATGTCACCTTTTGAATATGAAAAAGACTAACATTTTGATAAAACTAAGCTTTGACACATTTTTTGTGAGCCTTGCTAGCCAGTGGATTATCACAACGATTTTCATCTAAATGTGCACACAATGTTCTTCATTTGCAAAGGTAGCATGCTAATAATTCAATAGCTAGATTTAGGGATGAGATTTCACATTCAATGGGTAATACTTCTTCCAAACTATAAACAAGTTGGAAAGGAGTAAAACCAGTCGATGTTGTTGCAGTAGTATAGTAAGCCCATAGTGCTGAAAAGAGCATAAAATGACAATTTCCTTTATTAATACCAACTACGCATTTAATCATATTGTTTAAAACTTTACTGACAACTTCAACCTGACCATTAGCTTGAGGATAGTATGGATTAGAGCTATCATGGAATAGGCCGAGTTGTGCAAATAGTTCGACCATCATAAAGTTATGAAAATGACTACCATGGTTTGTAACAATATCTCGTGGGACACCAAACCGAGCAATCACATGATTGAAAATGAAAACTATTGCAGTTTCGCTGTCGTCTCTATATGTAAGCACCGCCTCGGTCCATTTCATAAAGTAATCGACTACCAGGATAATATACCCATGCCCCCCGGCCCAGTGAGGGTTACAGGTGACGAAGTTGATTACCCATTTGGAAAAAGCACTGACAACTATGATAGAGTGAAGAGGAGCTAGAGGTGCTCACATTTTATGATCCTAGATTTGGCAATTATGAAATTTCTGGATTGTAGTAATGCAATATTTAAACATTGACAACCAAAAATAACCAACACATAATATATTTTGGGCAGTAGCATACCCAGACTTATGACCACCACACACTCTAGAGTGGCAGTCATTTAATGTTTTTTCAGCCACTTGGAGAGTCAGACAACGTCAGAATATAGAATCGATACCACGATGGTAAAGAGTGTCACCAATAATATTTTGTTGTTGGGATTGGTATTGGATTCAATGATGATTAGTTTTAGATAACTCAGGCCTAAAAGTTTGTGTTTGGAGATATATAATGATATCTACATACCATAAATCTGACGTGAAAATAAGAAAGAGAGATTTGTTAGCAAAAGGATCTTCTGTTACAGTTTCCATATCAGTATGAGTAAAGTCACACAATAGTTCAACGAAAATAAAAGATTTCTTTGATTTGGATTTTTAAAATTACAAATAAAACTCTTGTAAGATAACTATCCACTTGGAGTATTTTCCCCCTAGCAATAGTTTAGTGGGAATATACATCATAGGATTACAATCTGAAATAATAGTTGTTTTTTGGAGAAGTATATAATGATGGAATGGTTGAACAGCTTATATAACTACCAAGGCTAGCTTCTCGACATGTGCGTATTTAATCTCAGTTTTAGTGAGACTTCTACTCAAATAGTAAATCACATGTTCGCTGCTAGAATCATCCTCTTGGACTAACACCATGCCAATGGTGGCATCGGACGTGGCTAAGTGAAAAAGGTAATATTGATGATAATCGGGTGCATACAATAATGGTGCATTGTTCAATGCATGTTTTAATGCATCAAAAGCTTTATCAGCAAGCTCATCCTAGAAAAATGGAATGCCCTTTTTCAACATTTGAGTAAAAACCCGGGTTAGTTCAGAATAATTGTGGATGAGTCTACGTAAAATTTTTTCTTTTACTTGCAAACTTTGGAGTTGAGTAAGGTTAGAACGAGAAGGAAAATTTAGAAATGCCTCTACCTTGAGGGGGTTGACACGAATTCCTTCTTTCGAAATGATGAAACCTAGAAGCCGACTTGATTGCACACAAAAAACACATTTATGTGGATTCAAGAAAATATTATAGTGCCTGCATATAATGAAAATTTCTTTTAAGTGCAATGGATGATCTTGACTTTTCATTGAATGAGCCAACAGGTCATCTAAATAAGGCTAAACAATACGATTGATATTGTGGAATGCATAAGACATTGCTAGCTAAAAAGTTGCGTGAGAATTTTTCAAACCAAATGGGAGTTTGCGATAAGAAAAAGTTCCCCACGGGAATATAGATGTGTTTTTGTATTAATTGGTAGGGAGTATGTTTATCTGATTATAGCCAGAAAATCCATCCAAGAATGAAAAATTTTCATTCCCAGCACAATCAACGATAATTTGGTCGATATACGGAGTTGGATAATTGTCCTTGGGACAATATTTATTAATATCTCGGTAATCAACATACTCGAATAGTTCCTTGTTTTTTTATTAACGTGCACAGTATTTGAAACCCAATCAGTCAAAGTAATGGGGTAGCTAAATCCCACTTTCAAAAAATTTTCAACCTCAGTCTTGATAGCGGCAACTTTTCGTGGTATCTGTTATCACTCAGGTTGTCCCTATGCTCCTATTAGGGATACGACCGAGGTAACCACAAACCAATCTTCTGATTGCAGGTACTAGCCCACCTACAATCGGAGAGGGCTCTCTCCTTCAGATTCAACCTCAGTTGATCTGGTTTCAACCTTAGTTGATGATTTTAGGCTAGATTTCTGACTTCAAGGGAATGTTGACTGTGATTGGAAGGAAGGTAGGATTCTCGAGTAAAGAGGCACAGTAAAGTGTTATAAGTTCTGAACCATTGAGCATCGAGTCACAGATTGAGGCATGCAAGCGTTTTCTTGGTCACAAAGGGATACAGAGCGGGATAGCCATGCAGGATACAATATTCAGGCTGCTGAAAGTATGGAGTGAATATCAGGGATGAAGGGCAAAAGAGAATCATTTCATCATGCTGACCAAGGGGAGAAGTGGATGAGTGGGATCCCGGAGCAGTTAAGAGTTCCAAAGACATGCACTCATATATGGACAAAATAGGGTAAACTAGAGCAGTTAAGAATTCTAGCCCATAACTGTTTCGGCAGAAAACATCAAAAAGTGCAGAAATTGAACTTAAGGTGTATTTAAACAAATCTTAAGCTATTCTTTTTTCCTGCAACTTAGAAAGGCGGAAAGATGATAAAAACATAAAATAAACAGGGGAGAAGAACACTTATTGGATCATGCAAAGACACAGGAATTCCGTGATCATTCCTTGGCCAAGAGAAAACAACAAGTTGTTTCGCAATCCATGCTTTCAGCAAACTTTGATTATGAAAAATATGACAGTTACAGTGCGAGTCTTTACTCAGAGAAATTGCTGGAAAGGAGACTGACCAACAACTACTACTACCAACCAACCAACCTTTTAAAATATCGCTTCGGGTGGTTTTTATAGACAAAATATCAGAAAGACATCATTACAAGTGACCGTGACAGGTAGGTTTAGAACTCTTCGAAAATCTAAATGCTGATGGAAATAAATGTAAGTAAATCTTTTTAGCTGCGCTGGGGGCAGCTGAATCAGAATAGGTGACGAGGTGGCCCTTGGGGATCAGATGCGGTGCTGCTGAAGTGAATGTGCTTTGGGGCTGCAGTTCGGCTTTGGTGCGAATTGAATGTGCAATTATTATGATTTGAGAGCTTCAAGTGATTTTGCTCTCCTCCTATGGATCTGCTGGAAGATATTCAAATTTCTCTTGCTTTGGGCCGCAGCTCAAGATATTCTCTGATACGCTTTGCTGCTACATTGATGATTTCCGCCGTCGACTGATACTCTTTGACACGCTTGAAGCCTGTTGATTTGATCTGATACACTTTAAACTCTGTGAATGATCTGCTGCTGTTTTCAAACCGGATCCTTTGGCACGTTTGGGTGATTTTCGGGCTTTTTCGGCGCGCAGTGGGCTCGACAATCAGAAGATTCCCTGAAGATTCCTCGAAATGGCCTATTTCTCGTAGCGATGCGCGAATCGCGCATTGAAAACTGCCTTTGTTTCTTGATCTGGAGCTACAAAGTGCGATTTTTCTCCTTGCGCGAAGCTTTTTCGGCTTTTCTGGCTGCTGACGTAAGCACTGCGTCGGCTGTACGGCAGATGACGTCATCAGTGGGTCCCTGGTACAGCGCGACATGGTGAGGTACTGGATGAACTATTGGTGAAGAGGTTCCGATGCGATATCGCGATATCGCGTCGGCAGGGAAAGAGGGGGGTCATTGGGTTGGACATTGGGGCTTGCGACTGCCGATATGCGATATCGCATCTGCGGAGGGGGAGGGGTGAAAAAAGTGGACACTCGACGTTTGTGATCGCTGATTGCCGATTTCGCAATGTCGCATCGGCGGGGGACGGATGGTCATTGTTTTGCATGAAAGTGATATGGCGAAATTTGCGATGCGAAAACGGCTTTGAAGGGAAAAGGTAAGTAAGTGGGTGTGAAGGGCTTTTGAAGTTTTCGGAAGGGGTCTGATTACTTCGGGGGAGTTTTATACTTAGGAAGGAGTCCATAGTATGTGGAAGGTGGTTTCGGGGGTTGGGTTCTTGCTTAGTTTCTGATAAACTAAACAATTCCCGGGACTTACTATGGTTATTTTTCAACCAGGGGAAGGGATATTACATAGGGGAATTTACTTAGCATTAGTACGGGGACGGGAAACATAGGGAGCTAGATAATACCGTTAGTGGTTAATATGGAGATGATAAGAAAGCGCTAAGTTTCGGGAGAACTTAGGCTGTTGCAGGGGGTATGACCATACTTCGGGAGAAGATATGGAACAACTTTGAGTAAAGCAGATCTTTACTCAATTGGAGTGATGAAGATGATGAACTTAAGATGTGTCAAGTAGATCTTGACCTCTTTTTGGGGATGTTAGTTAATGATTGGGGAGAAGCAGAGAAGGGAAGTTAGTTATACCTCATTTGAGCCCTTTGCTTACAAATCTTTGCTGATTATGTTCTGCATAATATGATGCCTACAAACTTGGAACTTGTTAGCAATTCAACAGCCTCAGAACTACCTACCCAGCCTACTTGCCTAGTATTTTTTCTTCTTTTGCTTGGGGTGCACTTAGACTTGCAAACCCATCAAAATTTTTTTCTTTTGATGTCTTCCTATCTACATACTACCCTTATTTCTTCCAGAGCCCAGATTAAACTTTTGGACTCTTCTATTTCTCTACCTATCTAAGAGTCTGCCAAGATTAATCTGTTTGGACAGACTTACAATCTCTATATTCTAAAACATGAAA
>APFE030948454.1:118054-129283 GCA_000404065.3 Pinus taeda | reverse complement strand
GAACATGCTCTGACTTCCTTTAAGTGTTGAACTATGGTGAATTGAGTTCTTGGGTCCTATCTTTGGATGTTTTTCTTTCAATGTTTTAATACTTATTACTCAGAATTCATGGTTACTCATGCTCTGACTTCCTTTAGGTATTAAACTCTGATCAATCCCTTTAAATTCTTTCCTTTTGAATACCTTGATGTATCATTACTCAGAATTCATGCCCACATGCTCTGACTCCTATGAACTTCAAGTTATTGAGACTTTCCTTAATGTGTCACTCTTTCATTGAAGTATATACAAGCCTCAGTTTTATAAGAAGAGTTATTTGTTATCCTTATCTCTCTCACTGACTCCATAGCCCAATGGTAGCAAGCCTTCATCTTTTCAACCTACAAACACACAAAACCAAGATAGAGTTAGCCATCTATATTATCATTAATCAATATCATTAATCTTTGAGAGAGCCCTCTCAGGTTGAGGAGGCTAAGCCTCAACCAAAAGTTGGTTTGAAATAGTTTCATAAGGTCTTATTGATTAGTAGCCATCAGTACATGATTTTGTGATAACATGTTACATCCCCTAGGATTAGCATTTTGGTTGTTTAGGTTTTTCTCATTTTTTTCAATAATAGATAGGCCCTTGAGCTTCATTGTACACAATTTACAGGCATGTAGTCGCCACATCTCTCCTCAAAGATAAGCTACCATCGCCTGAGCTATCTTATTTCCATTTCTGTTTGTAAGCATAGTTCAATATTTTTCTATTATTCAAATGAAGTTTTTTTCTATTGCATCTTTGTGTTTATCATTATATATGTAACTTGTTGCATTCTTGTTTAATTTAGGATTAGTGGTATCAGAGCAGTCTGCTCTTTCTCAGTTTTTCTTTGCATGTCCCCAAAGAGGTCAGGGTATAAGGAGTTAGGCCCTGATGTGGTTGAACCATTACATGATCAACCTCATAAAACTCAACAGCCTCTCATGGTGGAACAAAATAAAGATGAGGGGGTAGGATATCCTTTCAAAATGGTGCTCGAGGAAGTCCTTGAGTGACAGAGGGACGCGATGATGGATAATTTTTTCTAGATCCTTTGATGACCACCAACAGACGATGCATCTTCATCCAACAACCACTATTGGCTTTAGGGGGCCTGACACAGATTCAACATTAATTAGCCAAACAAATCCCTACACTACTAGCCCTTTCGGCATCAAACGACGAAGCGCAGAATGAAGTCTCACCCAAAGCAGTATGGGGGGATGTTGGAACCAAGTTTCCACACCCTGAGATGGTTGTGATGTCGTTCGGTTTATTCTATCCATGCCTTTGCATAGGTGATCTCACTCTAGGGCTTGTAAGACAAACCCTCTATTTTGGCTTTCAATACCTTCACGAAAGTATATGATCAACCTTCGCATAGCCCTAACCTGGGGCTCAAGTACTTTCGAGCTGTTATGGAAGTGTGCCTTGCAGATTCGTTAATTACCCTAAGTGATTTTCTAATCTTTCCGAATACTTAAAGTTATCACCACGTAATCAGATATTCATAATTGTGTTTAATTATTCAATGTAAATGCATTCATTCACACATCATAGAAGCATAATAAAGGAAATTCATACACAAAATATCTAAACCATCAACAGAACAAATACACAGAAATTGCAGAATAACTCATTTTATTAATAACTTCCAAGTGTTACAGACTCTGTCCACCCTGCGCACATAGCTGTAGGGGTCTGCACACACAGTTGTGGATTTATACTGTAGGCCTTTGCGCACTCAGCTGCAGAGCCTCTACCTACGCTACAAGCCAAGACTTTAGGTTTCCTGCTTCAAAGCTATGACTCTCTTACATGTTTTCTCAGTTTAACTACTTAGATCTTAACTCTTTTTATACAATCCCATGGTCTGCAGACCATGGGTAGATCTCTTACAGCTAACTTTACTTTACAAAAATAAGGGTGGAATACCATTTATGACACATAACACTTTCGTGCTCCACGACCCCAAAATGCAAAATCTTTACAATAATATTACAAAAATTGACTTAAGCATGCGCTTTTAGCCCTAAAATTGCCCTTGGGCGATCCCTCTCCCAACAATCCCCCAACACAAACATTGTGACTCACCCTCAAGAGACTTAGTAGGCACGGGGATCTTTGTGCAAAGCCCATCAAGCTCGACCCTGATGATCGCAACATCAACTATGTGATGAGCCCTAAAAATGGATAATTATATGGGCTCATTCAACCTCCTAATTCAACTTAATCCACCATTCTCATTAGTTTATTGCATGTTTTTTATTAATATTTATGCTAATAGAGTGAATTGGGTTAGTCATTATTGCCAACAAGTCTAATGTGTGCTTTGTGTAGTCTTTTTGGTCAATTTGAGAAAAAAATCAAAGGTTTAAATGAGCACTTGGTAGCCAAATTCATGGAGAGGATTTTTAGGAAGGTGTCCCCTTCATTTATGGGCCCTTACCTCGAATTCTCCACCATCAGGTCGGAGTTCAAGGGCCACCAAATCAATTATCACAAGGGCAACCAAGCAAGTCAAGTAGGAATACTGTTAACTGCAAGTTTTGGGCAGCCGAGTCCCTAAAGTTTAGGAGGACTGTTGGGGTCCACAATTTGTATAAATAAGAAGGCTTAGGGCCTCATTTGGGTTAGCCAGTAGTTAGTCACTTTGTAGGCAGAAGTTAGCTAGTTTGTAGTTCGATTTTAGTCAATTTTTTAGGCAGTAGTTTAGCTCTGCATTTCAGCACATTTTCAAGTTTTCCTTGTAGATAGTTTTTGATGTAACTATTATTTCTTGAGCAATAAAGATGAATCCAGCTTTGCACCAGCTCTAATCTCTCTTAGGAGGCTGCAGCTCTTGGGGTTGGGCTCATCTCAAGTTCCTAGTACCTCCTTTGTTTACCTTTATGTGTTTTTGCTGCGTTCTTGGAATAAAATCTGCTATTTAAATTAAAATATTGTTTAGTTACTTAGGTTGCTTTTGACGGTTAAAGTAGTTTTTCATGTTCAGATTGATTTGATAGGTTAATAATAGAGAATAGCTTCAGAAAAAGGCCACCAAGCACCTCTGATCTCACCTCTCCCTTAGTGGGATTGAGAGCTGGGACAAAGGTGACATTGCTGCCAACAAAAACATTGTCTTTGCTTACCCATGCAATTAGTAGTGTTAGATTTTTAGCTGTTGAACTTGATATAAGTTTTTGGTTGCATGCTTAGGGTTATGATTGCTTAGTTGCATAGTTATTTTAGGTGGTTTCATTGCAAATAAACTTTTGTTCCATTTCTTTGCTGTTATCTAGGTCATAATAGACTAACATAACTAGGTCTTTGATTTTCCAAGTCCTTGTTTGTTTCGTTTGAAAAACAACTTGCAGAGCACCTGTTATCCTTCCTTATCTACCCATACTCCACCAATCCTACCTGCTTCATCCTCCAACCCGTTTTCTTTCCTCATGTTTGCCATTTTGTCCACATAACCCTACCGTTTTGTACAACATTGCTTCAGCCCTCTTTGAACAAATCCAGCCATCTACATCTTCTCTCAACTCCATGCACCAGTCCCTAGACCACCTCAAACCCATATCCTACCTCTATGCCCACTCCTTCATCTTTCTTCATCCATCCATCCTCCAAAATCCCATTTCTGAACATCCTGTAGAAAATCACAGAACATCTTGTAGAAATTCTAGAACATCTTGTAGAACCCCTGCAGACTTCCTGTAGAAGCTCACGAATGAGGTTTCTTGATAGCCAAACTCTGTGAAACTCTCTGGAAGGGTGTTAGAGACCCCTTAGGCCTTCTTTAAACCTTCCTGACCTCTTCCAAGCATTTCCTCTCGCCGATCCACCTCTGCACAGTCAAAAATAGTGAAAGCACTTGCATGATAATTCTGACAACTTATTCAAAAATACAAAAAGATGTTTTCTTTAGATATGAGTAGCTTAGACACATGCATTTTACCTTCCTAGAAGTAATGTCATCTCTTTCAGTAGCTTGCATCCTCTTTTTCGCATCAGTCAGACTAGCTGGTAAAATTAGGGTTTGCCAGGGTTTGCGCTTTCTTTTAGCTTTTCAGTTTCTTTTCGCAAGCATATTAACTTCCTTCGAGTTAGCTTCCATCTATCACTTAACAAGCTTCTTCTCAAGGCTCATATAAGTTGGCTTGAGCCCCTAGCGGACTTGTGCCAGCTAACCAAGTGACAACTGCGGCAAGAGCTAGTACTTGTGCATACAGCACCATCGCTTCCAAGTTTGTTACGAATTGCCGGGTTGATAAAATTAAAGAAGGGAGTCCCGGGAGTTGCAGCATTATTGCTGCAACACTGGGGCCCACCACTCTTTTTGGAGCCGTTGCCGGGGAAGCGTCAGAGTATTGGTGATTGCCGTTATTCTTCTATTTTCTACTACAACCTTCTGCTAAGTAGTTTATTTCATTTCCATTCTGCAATTTCATTTCCCTAAAAGTATACTAGACATTTCTTGCTTTCATAGATTAGCCTTTCAATTTCGCAATTTCAATTGTGCAAGTGTAGATTAACATTTCAATTCCTCAAGCGTAACCTAGCATTTCATTCCTACAATTTCATTTCAGTAAAATAGATCAGTCCTTTCTTGCTTTCATTTCAATTCCTCATTCTCATTTCAGCAAGATAGTTAGTTGTAGTTCAATCTATTTTAGTTTTGCAGGTACAAGAAGAAAAATA
The DNA here is from genome assembly GCA_000404065.3 of Pinus taeda. NCBI lineage: Eukaryota > Viridiplantae > Streptophyta > Pinopsida > Pinales > Pinaceae > Pinus > Pinus taeda. Next base: position 124,567 of record APFE030948454.1, on the reverse strand, counting down.
CAAAAATCAAGCAAAAACATTTCCTTTCATGCCTGGTAGGAGTAGAGATAAGTCAAAAAAATACTTGCACAACACCCCCCACTGCTTCACACAGCCAACCTTCTCTCTTCTTCGATGGTTGTGATTAAGAAGAACCCCTGGGCAGACATCAAGGCATATTTAAAGAACCTCTAGGGGAGAAGAAGAACAAAAAAATTCCACTGGAGCAAATGGCTACAAATAGAAATTTTGGGAGCAGTACTTTTTCTTCCAACTCAATCCTTAGAGGTGAATGTGAGAATCTAATGGAAGATTTCAAGAGCGAGATGAGGCAGTTTCTTGCCATGCAACTGGATACCTTACAGATCCAAAGGAAGCAAGAGGAAGCCAAGAGGGTTTTGGTCATGTTTTGTCCCAATTGCACTAGAAAGCATCCTATGAACAAATGTCCAATGCACTCCCTAGAAGTGTGTTTCGTCTATGAAGAATACCATGCTACGAATCAGTGTCCTTCCTTGTCCAGACTTAAAGCTGTATATCGGAGAGCTAAAGGAGCCACTGAATCACTCTATTATATGAACCAAAGGAGGCCATATAGACCCATACCCTACCAGCAAGAAATTCAAGGGACATCCTAGACCTATTATAACCCCTATCAAGCCACTTCCATGCCTTCTTGGGGTCCCCCTACTCATCCTTCCTGGTTCACACTTCCTCCTTGTTCCTTCACAGATCCATATTATGCCCAACCAGCTGTTCATTCGTTTCACTCTTATGCTCAGCGACAACCTCAGTGGAATGCACCTCATCAGGGGTGGAGGTCCCAGTACAATTCTCCTCCCGCTCTTTTGCCTCCATCACCTTCCCAACCACAACCCCATCCGCATCCATCTCAAATATACACCCCCACTCAGCTACCCATACCACCATTTCCAAACCTGCACATTGGAATAGCTCAACCCAATTGCAAAGCTGATGCACAACATGTCCAAACGACTCCTCTTGAGCTCAATGATCTTCACCATAGCTCAGGAAGATTATTGCAAAAAAGAGATTATCTTGAAAGCATTGAAGGACCACATCCAGCAAAATAAGATTCAAAAGAAGAGATCAAAGAACCATGGGCTGCACTTGATGAAGAGAAGACATCAAAATCAGAGATCAAGAGAGTTCCCTCATGGTTACCATCAAATCCTCCATGTACTTAAGAGAAAACTCATCAAAAAGAGGAAGATGTGAAGGTCATGATAGAATAAGATATGCAGAATGATCCAGATCAGCAAAAGGACCAAGGATATTAGAGTTATATTGAAATATGGTTTCAGACGGTCACTAAGTTGCAGCAGTACTCTTTTCTTCAGCTATGCCTAATCCCTTCAAAGTCAAATCATTTGGTCTCTGAAATTTGGATAGTTGTCAAAGCATGCATTTCAAGCCTCCACATTATTGTCTCTAATCTTGATGTGCACATGGCTCCATTGGAAGTATTCTTATACTTGAGAATGATTTTGTTTTTCAAGTAGGGTAGGGTGGAAAAAAAAAAGAACAAAATGAAAAAATGGGAATAAGACGAAAAATCTAAGGTGAAAACCTCCTCGGAGGCGCCTTAGATTGGCTCATTGATTGAAAACCTCCATGAGGCGCCTTAGTTGTTTTCAAAAAAAGAGAAAAAAAAAGAAAAGAAAAAATAAGTCAGGCCTAATCTTTGTAACATAATTGCAAGTTGCAGGGAATACATTGCAGGAAAAGAGGGGCGCGCAAAACAAGGACAGGAGTCCGTACCAGGCTTAAGGACACCCCCTCAGACACCCCCTCCATGGCCACTCACCTCTCCTAGGATTTGGTCACATTCGAGTTGAGATTGGGCCTTCTACAGGAAGTTATGGGCTTTCTACAGGAAGCTACAGGCTTTTCTACATGAAGCTACAGGCGTTTCTACAGGATGTTCTATATTTCTACAGGAAACATCCTGTAGAACCTTCAGGCGAGCCAAATTCGATTTTGGAAGGGAATCTAAAGCTTGGAATCTATTGGTTAGGCCTGCACACATCCATGTTTCCATCCCTCACATTTTTCCACCTTTTTTTCGACCTCATTGTGCTTCTTTTATGAAAACTTTATTTTCTACAAGAAGTTCCTGTAGAAATTACAAGAAGCTAAAAATGGATTGCAAAAAGGTAGTTTGGCGAACATGATAGCTTCCTAAAGGGTTCAGAAGTCCTCCTGCAATTTTCAGATTCCTCCTCCATCATCTCCATGCTTGCATCATAGCCCAAGCTCATCTTTTTTACCATGCAAAAACTTGCAGAATGCTTTGAAGAAAAAAATACATAGAACTGAATTTGTTTTTTTCCATAACTTGAAAACCGTGCATCCATTTACAAAACTGTTTTACAGGGAGTTGTATAGGGATGATGGCAACATGCTTGAGCAATTTCAGCCAATTCCGATGCACGGTTTCCAAAAGATTAGCCTCCATCACCTTCAGCCATTTTTGCATTTTCTCCATATTTGTGCATCCGTTTCAAAACATGTTTCATGGGAGATGAATATGGGTGATAGTAACCTACCCAAGCAGTTTTAGCCAATTCTGATGCACGGTTTCCGAGAAATTAATCTCTATGATCTTAAGCCATTTCCTGTTTTCCTCGAAATATGTGCATCCATTGATCACGAATTTGCTATGGGATGTGCATAATGATGATAGAAACATGCTCAGTAAGTTTCAGATCGATCCGGTTTATTGTTCGGGAGCAATGACGAAAACAAGTTTCGGTCCTGTGAAAATTCAGCAGCAGCAACTTGAGGGTACAGATCTGAACGCGAAGCCAACTCCTATAGCATGGATCCGGCCAGAGGATACCTGCACAAGAAAAAATAGCCATGAATCAGCCACCAAGCCATCATGCAACCATAGAAACCAGTGCATGCAGCAAATGAAAGGCCATAGCACCTCACAGCAACCATTCGACTTGCAGGTATGTGTCTAAACTAGCTCCTCTATTTGCATCAATATGATTCGAAAGTGCATAACAAATGAAGTGGTGGGATTAAGCCGATATTTCTTTTTCCGATTCTCTAGCAATCAGCCAGGAATCATGCAGCGTACGTGTTAGACAACTCACGTGAAATTAAAAAAAACAGGTAGTGTTGGTTGTTTGAACTCCAGTGCAACTGATTAACAAGAAGAGACCATATAGTTCATCATAACACTGCAGTCTGCATGTGGCCACGTACACCTGGCCACTTCACTCCCTCACCACAAATCACGCAACGATTACAAAAATTCTCGGCTGACTCTCACCACCCTCTGTTCAACTACAGTCACAACTGGAGCACGCGTCCACCACGTCCAAATCAGTTAACCAGTGGTCCTCTGCAAGATTCCTGCTTGATTTCTCGAGATTTCTGCCGTTTTTTTTTTTTAATTCCCACCTATTGAGCTATACAGGAAGCGTAGTTTCGTTCTACAGGAAACGCAGAAAACAACCATGCAGAAAGCAAACCTAGCATTTTTGGTGAATTTCAAGCTCCAAATGAGGTAGGATCAGGGAAACTTCTTTGTGCATGACTTGTTGGTTCAAAATGGTGAATTGAAAACAACATTAAATTGAAAAATGAGAGTAAGAAGTCTGCCTGTGCATTGAGAACAGTGGAAGTCTGCCTGCATGATTCACTGAGTTTACCCATTTTTTTCCTCTGCATCCGAAATCTCCTCATCAGTTTTGAAAAAGAAAATAAAAAATTCCCTTGCAAAGAAGACATGCAGTAGTAGAGATCGACCTGTGTGTGTGGAAAAACCTGAATTTACATATCTATCAATGTGTTGTAAAAAATCAATGGCCTTATGCTCCGCTCTGTAAAGAAAAAAAAAAAAAAAAAATTCATAAACAGACAAACTAATTCTAGGTGACATCAATTTTAACACAAGGGAATTACTGTCATTTGATGTTGTAAGAAGCATGCAGAATTCCTTATTTGGTCTCAGAAAAAGAAGAAAATTCAGCTATCCTCTGTCGCAGTGAAATGACTGTTTCCACGAACAATTTTCTTTTTTTTTGGTTAAAACACAAATTCAACACCATGCCAACTGAAGAAATTGAGAAGAACATTGATGAGGGAGCACAAGAAATTCAAGCAGAGGGCAAAACAAAGGAAGAACAGAAGGAAAAAGAGGAATTTGACATGACTGCTAAGCCTGAGACAAAAAAAGGACACAACAACAAAAACAGAGAGGGCAAAAAAAAAAAGAAAAAAGTTTGGGAAGAAAAAAGGCCAAGAAAGCCCAAATGAAAGTTATCACACCCAAGGAAACCACAGCAAAATTAAAAGAGAAGGCACCCCCAGCCAAGTAAGCCAAAACAGTGAAAACCATTTCTACAGGAAACCAGAAAACCGTTTCTACAGGAAGCCAGAAAACAGTCAGCACAGGACTTTCTACAGGAAGTCTGGAAAAAGGGCAACAGAATGAAAAATCCCCTAAGATTTTAGCTAGAGAGGTAGCAACTGTGCTGGCTACCTTAATCACATCTCCACAGCAAAAAGGGAAGCAAAAAAGGGAGCCTTCCATGTATTTTAAGGCAAGAAGCAGACCCCAGCCACAGTCAAGGGAGCCAATTACAATTAAGGACACCACATCTAAACAAAAAGGAAGAGTTTCCTTCAAAGAGATCCATCATCTATGAATGAGGAAGCCAAAAGCCTTCACCTAGAAAGAGCAAATTAAGATTATGGACTCAAAGACAGTTCTACAGGAAGCTAAGACAGTTCTACAGGAAGCTAAGAATTCTCTACAGGAAACTCAGGCTAAGCTAAGAGATACCAAGAAATTGGAGGAAAAGGTGGCCAAACAATCACAGGAAGAAGGAAAGACAAGGAAACATCTGATGAACAGCAGAGAGAGGGCAAGCTGCAGGCTGAGGTTGAGGCACTAATAAAACTGTTACAAGAAAAGGAGCACAGGTAGTGGGAAGAAACAGAGAGAAAAGAATGGTTTCATGACCGAGAAGAGGAAATCACTTCAAAAGCTTGGCATGACAGGGAGGCCACCAGGGCCATCAGAGATGAAGAGATAGATTAGTTTCTCAGAGGATGAGTAACACTTTCAGTAGGGGGGTGATGATGAGCCCCAAAAATGGATAATTATATGGGCTCATTCAACCTCCTAATTCGACTTAATTATCATTAGTTTATTGCATGTTTTTTATTATATTTATGCTAATAGAGTGAATTGGGTTAGTCATTATGCCAACAAGTCTAATGTGTGCTTCTTATAGTCTTTTTGGTCAATTTGGAGACAAAATCAAAGGTTTAAATGAGCACTTGGCAGCCAAATTCGTGGAGAGGATTTTTAGGAAGGTGTCCCCTTCATTTATAGGCCCTTACCTCAAATTCTCCACCATCATCTCGGAGTTCAAGGGCCACCAAATCAATTATCACAAGGGCAGCCAAGCAAGTCAAGTAGGACTGCTATTAACTGCAAGTTTTGGGCAGTCGAGTCCCTAAAGTTTAGGAGGACTGTTGGGGTCCTCAATTTGTATAAATAAGAAGGCTTAGGGCCTCATTGGGTTAGCCAGTAGTTAGTCACTTTGTAGGTAGAAGTTAGCTAGTTTGTAGTTCGATTTTAGTCATTTTTTTAGGCAGTAGTTTAGCTCTGCATTTCAGCACATTTTCAAGTTTTCCTTGTGGACAGTTTTTGATATAACTATTATTTCTTGAGAAATAAAGATGAATCCAGCTTTGCACCAGCTCTAATCTCTCTTATGAGGCTGCAAATCTTGGGGTTGGCCCATCTCAAGTGCCCAGTACATCCTTTGTTTACCTTTATGTGTTTTTGTTGCGTTCTTGGAATAAAATCTGCTATTTAAATTAAAATATTGTTTAGTTACTTAGGTTGTTTTGACGGTTAAAGTAGTTTTTCATGTTCATATTGATTTGATAGGTTAATAACAGAGAAGAACTTCAGAAAAAGGCCATCAAGCACCTCTGATCTCACCTCTCCCTCAGTGGGATCGTGAGCTAGGACAAAGGTGACATTGCTGCCAACAAAAACATTGTCTTTGCTTACCCATGCAATTAGTAGTGTTATATTTTTAGTTGCTGAACTTGATATCAGTTTTTGGTTGCATGCTTAGGGTTATGATTGCTTAGTTGCATAGTTATTTTAGCTAGTTTCATTGCAAATAAACTTCTGTTCCATTTCTTTGTTGTTATCTAGGTCATAATAGACTAACGTAACTAGGTCTTTGATTTTCCAAGTCCTTGCTTGTTTCGTTTGAAATACAACTTGCAGAGCACCTGTTATCCTTCCTTATCTGCCCATACTCCACCAATCCTACCCGCTTCATCCTCCAACCCAGTTTCTTGCCTCATGTTTTCCATTTTGTCCACATAACCCTACCTTTTTGTACAACATTGCTTCAACCCTCTTTGAACAAATCTAGCCATCTACATCTTCTCTCAACTCCATCCACTAGTCCCTGGACCACCTCAAACCCCTATCCTACCTCCATACCCACTCCTTCATCTTTCTTC
>APFE030948454.1:86476-109064 GCA_000404065.3 Pinus taeda | reverse complement strand
TATTTATAGTATATGGTCGGATTCATTTCTTCATGCTCGATGTGATCTTTCACTTCTTGAACATTTTTCTTCTTGATATGTCCTTCTATCTTGATAGTTTGAGGAGTAGTAATTCCAGCCAATGCATTGCAAGATATGGTTTGATTCATTTCTTCTTTCTTGATGTGATCTTTCACTTATTGAACCTTTTTCTTCTTGATATGTCCTTCTATCTTGAGAGTTTGAGTGGTAATTCTTGCCAATGAATTACAAGATATGGTTAGATTCATTTCTTCTTTCTCTAGGGTTGGGTCCTGGCGTATATCCTCTTCTTTTGATGTTTCTTGACCCTTTTCTTCCTCCTCTTCATACTCTATGTAAAATAATTTCTTCTCAACACACTTATGACTTTTAGTGCATTTTCTATTACAATTGTAACAAAGCCCTTTTTCTTTTTCTTTTTCTTCCAATTGTTGTGGTGTAAGCCTTGTAGGTTGTGGAAGGCTAGGAGAAACAACACTTCCATTATTATAGTTTTGATACCAAATGTTATGAAACCAGCTCACAAAAAGATAGAAAAGATAGATCAACACCTTAGAATTCAGCCTCTTCGAGGGGACAACCTCCTTTACATCACACAAATGAACAATTCTTGGATGATTCAAATGACATTACCTCCTCTCTATATATCGGATTCTAAGGGGTCATAATATAATCAGAGCTGGCATAACAATAATTATGTAAGGGCACAATAATAACAATAGTGGGCTTCTATGGAGCACAACAGTAACAATATGGGGACTACATGGGTACAACAATGTAATAAGGGGGTTGTACTAATAACAATAGGGGGTTACACTAGTAGTATAGGGGCCTAACAGTCACCCCTTGCATCCGCCCCATGGGGATGATTTTCTGTTGATTCCCCATCTTTAGTTGAATCGAAGGCCATTGTAGCATAGGTCTCCCCATTCGCTCCCAAGTCTATTATGGTAAGACATTCGCATTTGACCCTAGGTCCAAAATGACCTGATCCATTTCACACTCTCCTATTTGTGATGTTAGTCTCATCTCTGGTCCCATCCTTGTTTTCTGCTTGCCAATATTTCATACTACGTGTGGCTCACCTAGCATGGTTCCAACACATCTATTGATGAGCTCTTGTAACCCTTTCATAGCCTTACTGTCATGTAGTAACTTCATACAGGTTTTTAGGAAAGTCGTGAGCATAGAGGGGTCCATCTCTGGCTCAGGCTTATCCTTGCTTCCTGAGGTGGAGGCCTCAGTGAAGCTCTTCTTAACTTCCATGATGGCTTCACGAGTGCGCTCCAAATCAAACTCAGCCTCTTTTGTCGGGGCTTTGTGAACCCATGTACTATCTTCTATTTGTTTCCCCTTGTCATCTCCTATCACGATTCCACTTTTGAGAACTATATTTATGTTGGGATCTTCTTCGCACGGCTCAAACCTCATCATCTGCAGGCTCTGAGTCGGTAGAGGTGGTAAATCCCCTTTGTGACGTATCCTAGCTATCAGCATAGGACAGTGTTCTGTTTCATGATCAAACAGCATGTAATACTTCCACAACGGACATCTTGGATTAGTGCCATCACAGGCATAGTGTCCTGGTCCTCTGCAATTGTAGCAAATCAACTTTCCTCAACCTCTACTAGTTCTTCCTCCACCTAATCCTTGTCTGCACCCTTTAAATCTTGTTTATGCCATCCTTGCATTCTGGTTAAGGGGTCGTGTTTCGACCTGAGCCCTATAGGCGGAAGTTCTATCCATCATCAATGGTGAGCACCATTATTGCAGCAAGAATGTTCTAACTCTTGGGCTACCAACTTTAATTTTATCAACCCGGTAATTCGTAACAATCTTGGAAGCATCGATGCTATATGCACACATACTAGTTCTTACTGCAGGTTTTCACTTGGTCAGCCAGCACAAGATCACTAGGAGCTCAAGCTAACTTCTATAGATCTCAAAAGAAGCTCTATGTGTGATGAAAGAAAGAAATATTACTCTATAGATTCTATTCTAATTGCAGAAAGGGAAAAGACTTGAATCCAAAGCAAGACCTAGTAAACCCTAATCAACAAGCTAATTATACTTTTGCCAAAAGCACTATGAAAACCATGAAAGAAATGCCACTACCTACTCAACAAATCAAACAACATCTAACCATGCTATTTCATGAAGTAAATAAAAAATAAAAAATAAACAACATATTTTTGGATTTTTATATGTTTTTATGTGAATTTGACATGCATTTAATTTATTGTGTGTGAGTGTGGCAGTGAATAGGTGGCACTAAAGGATGCTTTTGGAGCTTGGGAGGATGGAAGATGGTGTGGATGGGTCGTAGGAGGTCCTATGTGTCCTTCTAGAGGCTTTTCACACACTCGGCTTTCAAAATAAAGTCTACAGGAAAAACTACAGGAGGACACAGGGAAACTAGAGGAGGCCTATAGGAGGAGTCCGGGAGTAATTTCAGCTGTTTTGAAGGTGTGAGAGTGGGTGAAAAAGGTGGATGAAGGTTAGAATGAGGTATTAGGGTGCCTAAGGTCTACCATGAATCACCAAGAGAGAGAAAGATGATTGGATTTGCTCAAGGAGAGAGGAAGAAGTTCTATGAAAAAATGGAGGAATCTAAAGCAGAATTGAGGTGAGGTTTGGGAGACCTATAGGGCATGGATCAGATGGAGGGTGTGATTGCTGAAAAGCTGGCCTACTACTAGAATATATCTATTTCATAGAAACTAACATTCAGCCAAGAAGATCAAGCAAGAAATGAAATGAGTGCATCTAGAAAAACAGAGTTTTGCATTAAAATGATCTAAACTATGATCTATGAAAGGAAATGTCAAGAAATGTTTTAGGAAAGGAAAGCATGAAAGAGGACTATTGCAAATCAGGAAATGAACATGAAGAAGGAGATTTGAAGCAAAGCAAAACTGGACTATTAAGTTACTAAAGAGCTGCAAACACTAGAAGTCCTATGAATGAGGAAAATCTGTGTTTTTGGGGCAGCAAGAGAGTCATTGCCTCAAATCATGGTCCTAGAGGGAGGAAGAGAGGCCAAGGAACTACTGCTAGCCTTTCGAATATTTTCTGATTACTGCTTAACCCACTACATAAAGCACAAATGGAATCAAACTACTAAATCATCAAAAGCAACCTATTCTTAACCATAAAAGAAATACATCTAACAACAAATTAATCTACAACTGAGGTAAGAATACAAATACAAGTAAAGAGATGCTTGGCAGCTTGGATTGGGCCCTAACCCAAGAGTTTCATCCCTTTGAGGTAACTCGGTGCTAGCTCAAAAAGGATTCCGTCTTCACTATAAAAATAATAACAAGTTTACATGAAACTGCCACAAAATAGTAAGCTCGAAATTTGAGCAGAGTTTACATAAGAAAAAATATGACCCTAGTGAGGCCCTAGGCCTCTCTACTTATACATCTGAAGCTACCAATAGCTTCCTTAAAATCAAGGAGGCTTCGCTCCCAAAACTCGAGATAGCTATCAGTCATACTCCACTTGCTTGGCTGCCTTCTAGTGCATGATTCGGCTACTTGTACTTTGAGCTGAATGAAGGGGAATTCGAAGTGAGGAGTAGTAAATGAGGGGGATTCCCTCCTGTAAGTCCACTTCTTTGTCTACTTTGAGTTAGTACTACCATTTGACCACTGTATCCTTGACTTTTACCTCGAAATCCATCAATAATCTACATTAAATACATGTTAGACCACATGGCATCATAACTAACTCAACTCACTCTATAAGCATAAATATAATCAGAAAGTCATACAAGAAGCTAAGAGAATGGTTGATTTGACTAGGTTAGGAGGTAAAATGAGCCCATATAACTACCCATTTATGAGGCTCATCATCACCCCTTTTGAAGGTGTTGCTCATCCTTTGAGAAACTTAGTCAATCTCCTCATCTTTTATGGACCTAGTGGCCTCCCTAGCATCCCAGACTTCTGATGTGGTCTGCTCATGTTGGCCATAAAACTTCCTTTCTTTCTATGTCCTTCCACTGCTCCTCCTCTTCTTCTTCTCTTCTTCCTTTCAACATGCCTAAGAGGAGTGGGGTACTCAGTTTGAGGCCAATCCAATTGACCTTTAGCCTTTGCATGGAGAGCTTGTAGATTAGCACACTTTTTAATGCCTCCTTTAGCCTAATGGGGGAATGGTATTCCCTGATCTACAAACTGTAAGGTAAGGTGTTCCATCTTCTCATGCATGCATGCACACAGTCATCCCCAAGTAGCCTTTGCATATCTTCAAAGTGTGCAATCGCTTGTGCCTAGTTGGCTAGATATCTAGGGGAAATCTGAGGGTCATTGGCAAGAAGGTTGTGTGTGTTGATGAGTGCCATAAGATTTGATGGTTCAACTCTTATCATTAACAGCTCATTCTGCTCCTTTATCATCAATATTTTCATTTCTGCTGCCCTCAATTCTTCATGGTTCATCCATGAGGCCATGGCCATTAATTGCAGGTCCCCTAGTTTGGCATTAGGGTCCCACACATTCATATCTGTGAAGTCCATGTTGTGTAGGTAGAAATCTTCCAACTTTGCTTTATCCTCTTAGGTGCTTTGGTCACACAGGTCCATGAACTACCTGTATTCTTGGAAAGGATTATGCCTCTTTGTGCCACAGTCTTTATTTGGCATTGAATCCATTGGTCCTTCAGATAGAGGCCATAAGATTTGGCTAGTTTTCTGCATTGTAATGCCTCCATGGATAAGCTAGCCATGTATGCCAGCTGAGTCTCTTTCTCTTGCAGATGCCCCCTTAAGATTTCATTCTCATTTTCAAGGTGGCTTCTTGTGATGGCTTCTCGGTCTCTGAGAACACTCAATTCTCTGCCCATTTCCTTGAGTTTGTTTTTCATGTGGCCAACATCCTCAACCCCTTTGGATTTGGCTATCTACATCCACCTGTGTGTTCTCACTCTTTCTTTCTCCATTTCTAAGAAAAGTGGAATTGCAAATTTCTGTGGGATTATTCTACCTCCCTCAAGTAGATTGTAATAGGAGGCAAGACTAGGCTGGAGGTTAGGTTCTTGTAGCTCTTTTTCTCCCTCCTTCACCTCTGGTTGTCCTTCTATCCTTTCCTCAAGCTTTTGGGTCTCCTATACTTTAGACAGTGTCTCCTATAGGACTGTCTCAGCCTCCTATAGGTCTAGCTTTGGGTCCTATAGTACTACCTTTCCCTTCCATGTAGAAGATCTTGGAGTCCCCCTTTCATATGTGATAGGTGTCTTGGAAGGAGATTCTTTCACCTTGGTAGGTGGTGAATCTTCAGTGGTAATGGGAACTTTTGAAAAGGGTTGAGGTTTTCCTATTTTAATTCTTGTGTTCTTCCTTGCCTTGAAATACATGGAGGTCTATCTTTTCCCCTTTTGCTTTGGTTTGACTGGTGTATTGAGGACAGTGAGGGAAGTTGTTTCCTCTCTTTCCAAAGTCTCAGGGGACTCTTCCCCTTTCTCTACCTTGTCTACCTCCTTTTCTCCTTCTTCTGTCTCTTTTTCTATCTCTACAACTTTGCTCTCCTCTATTTCTTTTCCTTCCTCCTTCCTTTCTTGCTCCACTATGTCACCATTATCTTCACCTTCATCTTGTTCCCAGGAAAACTAGTGTCTTTTCGATTTACTAGTCCCACTAAGATGGGTAGCTATATTAGAAACAAACAATTAAAGAAAATTGTGATTTCCTTTACGTATGATAGATAAGAGAGAAGCAAAGAGTACCAACCTGAATCTTCTGCTTGGCTCCTTTCTTGTTTCCTCTCTCCCTTGATAGAGCTTGCCACTCCTCTTCTACTTGTCCCACTTTAGAGAATACGTGTAGAGGAAAAGCGAAAAAACACCATCAAATAATCTCAATCTATAATACCATAAACAATGCAGAATCAAAAATAAATTGACCATACAATTGCATTCACAAATAACAAGATTCACAAATACAGGATTATATGGAGGAAAACTCAAATAACTTTATTAATAGAAGAAGAGAGGATTACAACCCATCTGACTAATCCAACATTATCCTCCCAATATCAAATCCCTCTTCACCTCATGAAAAGGAAGGTCACCCAACAATTAAATGTCTCTTCTCAAAGATAAACCAACAACACTTCCTTACAAATTACAAAATTCTAGCCCCCAGATCTCTCAGATGAGGGATCCATTTATAGATGTCTTGCAATGGTGTGAGTCAGCTCTGGGTTTCTAATTAGTGTCATTCCACTGATAGTTCTTGGTTCCACTTGGATATTTATTTGATCTATTACTCATCCCTGGGTGAATTCAGAGAGGCAAGTGTCATCTGAGAAGTTTCTAGAAGATTCCCTGGGTATCCACATAGCAAACTGTCTCTGCCATTTGTCTATTCTCGCTCATCGCACTCCACCTAAGGCTCTTTTAGTATGAATCACACCTAGCTAGTGTAGCAACCAGTATGCATTGCACCTTAACCATGGATCAATCATTATGGTCCAGTTTTGGCCAGTTCTGAGTGGTTTTTCAAGTGGAACTTCTGGGAAATGATGTAATCAGTTGACCATGATCCTTTAGGGTATGAAACAAAAATTTTAGGGGTTAAAGAGCCCTTGGTTTATTGACATATATGATTGGGGTTGAAGTGGCCGAATATGTCTATAACAGTTGCCCCCTAAAGCATGAGGTCGTAAATCTTTTGATGTCGGGTGAAATGTTTTATCATAAGAATTTGAGGTATTCGAACTGGAAGGTGGCCTGTATGAGATACAATAAAATACATCATCATCACATTATTTTCATGATCTAGCTGAGGCGGGCATTCCCATGCTCAGCTTTATAAATTCATTTTCATGTACAAGGAACAGATAACCGTCTGCGGTTGCAGACTGGTGATTCTCTATATGTAGAGTCATCATCCCTTAGTTGGATGATCATCTGTGCAACTTTTGTGTACATTTGATGTCTTTATTTTCCTAAATATATCACAGCTTAGATAGATGAAAATAGATCTGAGGTCTTCAAACTCATTCAATCTTTTCCTGATGTACAAGTCGATCCATGTGAAAATATGTTCTGGAGTTGAACATGGAAAGACATCTCCTGATTACCAACCAATGATGTAAGTTGTTAACAGGCACAAGAGGAATCACCGATAATGATAATGACCCTCAAGGTACTACAGTACAATTCATGCGGTGTGAATATATGAGTGAATGTTGAACACCACGCAAAATCTTTCGGTCGAAGGCCATTGATGTAAACCTGTTGCCGGAAGTGAGAAACTTGCCACTGAGGCATGCAAGCTTCAAAGTACTGAAAGGGTTGTTTCTATGTCAACTTCTTGGATAATGAGTTGATGTCAACAAGAAGTGACTCGATGTAGGAGGGCCTTGATGTATCCCACATCTGCGACATGAAACGAAGCAAATGATTTTCTAGAGGTGAAAACGATTTGATAATGCAAGGTTCAGGAATGGTGGTCATTAAAAATGGAGGGTGAAGGTATTGCAGTGGAAGAGGCGTTAGCTAGGTGGTGAATTATTTGAATGACTTCTCTTGAACATGTCAGCGACACTGAAATGGATTGGTAGTGTTAACCCCAAAAGATGGATGGTACGGAGAACCAATGGTGATATGACCGGTGAATGGAATAACCCAACCCGACTCGATCATGTTGATGGAGTGAAAGTGTCATGTTCAAGAATGACCTGCTACCAATGAAGTTCTTCAAGTTTTCTTCCCTTTTTCCCCAGTCACTGCTGACAAGTACCTCTTTATTTTTGTCAAGCTTAAGGAGCATAGCATATGATTGTTCTATAATATTCCCTTCGGGCAAACCTGTCACTATGTTTTAGCGAGACTAGCAACAGTGAAACTCGTTCTTGTCTAGGTGGACAAGTTTGTCGCTATTATTTTAACAATTTTAACAACAAGGATAACTCGGTCCTTTTCATGTTTAGAGAGTTTGAGAAGGGATGAAAAGGAAAATCTAGTAGTCCTTTTCCGTAGCATAATCCCTTAAGTCTGAAAAAGTATGAAATATGAAAGGGATGACTTTTCGATCGCTTTAGCAGGGCCGAAAAAGACAAGCACTCGACCATTTTATCTGATAGTCCCTTAGGTCCCAAAAGATTAAAATGTACAGGAGGGATGCCACTTCCCTTTACTTTAACGAGCTAGAAAAAACAATAGCTCGACAATCTTTTCATATTTAATGAGTCTAAAAAGAGCTTAAAAGAAAATTGTTTTTTGAGGAATGAGTGGTGTTTTCAGGTAACAACTGGTTCTAGGTAAGTTTGGAACTTCTCAAAACATGGCAGTGTCAAGAGGGTGGCTAACAGAATCACTCATCGTAGTTGTTCCTCAAAAAGGTAAACAATCAACTGGAAGCGCATGATCGATTAGAGGAATGGAAGTGATGGAAGAACACAACCAAGGTTCAAAAGGCTGATAGCATGGCAATCACAGAGGTCATTTACTGAAGGTGGGTTTATTTTTTAATGAACTTGAACCTTGTGCCAACATGTGCTTAGTGGCAGGTTTATTTTTTAACGAGCTTGAACGTTGCAGAAACATTGCTCGTGCTAGTCGTTTAAAGATGTCTCTTATTAGAAAGTTCATTTTTTAGTGAGCTTGCACCATGTGAAACTTTGCTCATTTCCTTTTCATGC
The DNA here is from genome assembly GCA_000404065.3 of Pinus taeda. Taxonomy (NCBI): domain Eukaryota; kingdom Viridiplantae; phylum Streptophyta; class Pinopsida; order Pinales; family Pinaceae; genus Pinus; species Pinus taeda. The sequence goes on along the minus strand of APFE030948454.1, from coordinate 100,392 downwards.
AGGCTAGAAAATACCAAACTACAAAGCTAACTACACTAAAAGCTAAGGAACTACTGAGGTTAAGTAGGATGGTTTTGTCCTCTACCAAGGCAAAATCCTTCCTTTGATCCATCTGGTGTGCAGACGTTTCTAGACCAACTGCCTAACCTAAGAAGTTGACACTAAAAAGCTAAAAGGCTAAAAATGCTGAAAAGCTAAAAAATGAAATTGATCATATTTTGCTTACATAAAAAGGGTTGCATGCCCCCAGGCATGAAGAAAAGGAGAGTTTCTAGGTTACCATATGGAAGTCCTTGCGGTTAGGAAGGATCATGTCTGTCTGTGGCTAGACAGAAGCACTTCCTTGGCTCTGCCCATAGACAAAGGTGAATGGTGTGAGCTTCCAATCACATAATGTATGAGAAAATAATTGTTTCAGACTGATCCCAAATCCTACAAGGAAATGGTGTTTCAGACCAATCATATAACCTACAAGGAAATCTATCTTTTCAGCTGGGTTTGTCTGCTAAAGAAGACTAGGGTGCATGCCTCCTGAGCTTCGCTACATTCACCAGACTACTTGCAGTAATTAGGTGGATGAACTAAAGGTTGGAAAGAAATTCTTGATGAAAAGAGACCATTCAGGGATGATGTTTGACTTGTAGTTGTGTTTGAGCTGGGAAATGAAAGTTGGTCGATAAGTTGTATCATTTTGCCTTCATGCAGGAAACACATCACTCAGAAGAGTGTGGAAACAATAGCTTCCATGCTATAAACATAGTCACGTCCAAGGAGTATATTGTAATCTAAAGGCCCTTGGACTACCATGACATTCAAATTAATGATTTTCCTTTTCAAAGTTATCGACAACTTTGGAAGGATCCCTAACGGTTGATTGGTTCCTTTGTTAAAGCCTGAAAAATTTTGTGTCTGAGGCAGAAGCGATGGCGAACTGAGCGCTTCCCAAGCAGTTGAGGAAAGGATACTCACTAAAGCCCCTTCATCTATGATAGTGCCAGACACAATCATTTTGTAAACTTGTACTATGATTCGGAATGGTACATTAGATGGAAGGTGGGATCTCGCTAGTTGATTCCAATCGAAGGAAATGACTAGACTGCTTCGAGGGGCTACCAAATCAATGGCTGGATGAACCTCCTGAACTGGGAAAATTTCCTCCCATTGTAAGGGAATGAGTGGATTGCCCCCAAGTTCATCAGACTTTGTATTAACAAAAAGAATTTGAATGGTGTCGTTCTCATTCTCTTTGGAAATTGTATCATCTGAAGGTGGACCTTCTAAAGGCAAGACTAGGTCAACTACCATTTCAACCTGTTGACTTTGGTCCAGTACAGACTCAGAAGGTTTACTTTCAACGATAGGCGTTTTGACTGACGATTGAGTTATGGAAGTCATATTTTCAACTAGCGATGGACTTGGTAAGAGTTTCTTGTATCCAGGCAGAAGTCGCTATGGTGAAGCAAGATAGTTATCCAAGACACTTTTGGCTTCATCCAAAAAATGACAACGGTGAAGAGCATGATTGCCTTCACACAACCTACATGGAAATCTGACCTTTCCTTTTTGTCCATTGATTTCATTTTCACTAGTTGATGGTGTGCTATCAACCTGATTGCCAAAGATTGACGATACCGAATGGTGTGAACACGGAGACCATTCTCTCAAGATCTGCAGAATGCAAGGAAAATATCAATGAAAATGGTTTCCTTTGCAAATTATGCATGGAGATCTGGGTTTGGAAATTTCGGTGTGCAGATTTTCACTAGATGATGCATGGATGCCCCCTTTCTTGACTAACTTCTTCTTATTTTTCTCCTTCCCTTTCTTCTTCTTCTCAGCTACTTGGTTTTTAGTGTCAGTAGTTTCACCAAGTGAGGAGGAAGGAGAGGGAGAAACAAACTAAGTAGAAGGTGAAGGGACAAATTTAGTATCGTATGGTTGCTGATTCGATTGCTGAGGAATTACAGTGTTTTGAACAATAGAGGTTGAGAATAGCCATACTAGTGGGCCAATTGTGATTCTTAGAAGGGACAATGTAGCCATAAATGGAGCACCAATATCTCCCCATGAAGAGAAAGGACTAGGATTCCCCCCAAGGGGAATTCCTTGATTGGTGGACTCCATTAGCTCAACCTAATATCAACGAAGGAACATGGATGTTATTCTGAATTAAATAAATTTTATGACGCTTTGACACAACTTTTCTTTTTCAATTTTTAAGAGTCGAGAAAAAGCTAAATATGACTCTAGTCGCCTTCGATTTTTAATGAGCGTGAATTGACAATTGCTCAAATGGACCTTTTCTTTTATGAAGTTGAAAAGGAACGAAAGTGACTACTCTAGAAATCTAGGCAGAGGGATTACCAAACCAATCGAAAAACTACAATATACACCTTGGTGGTAAATTAAAGAGAAATTACCAAGGACGTTACGTATGGCAGTCAATATTCCTGAATGTTGTGTTCAGTGCATTACGATTGATAGGTGGGCAGACGGGGCTTCCTATAGATAAAGGATATTAGCCTATTGTGGTCTCCCAGTATATACTCGACGGTACGAGGAGCACAAGTCCGTACTGGCACTTGTTGTATCAAAGAGGAGGAATCACCCAACCTTCAATGAAAATGATAGTTACCAGGTCTTATGACGCCGAAACACATCTCTACCCTAGACTTCTAGATGTGTTGTGTTAGGTTCCAAAGCGTTTTTATGTTCATTGAGATTTATTTTAGAGTTGATCTTGTTTACAAGTTTGCATTTCAAGGTTCACCGTGTGATGTAGATGTAAAATTCCTAAATATGCAATCTAAGATGATAAACAATCATTTATTTTCTTTTAGCAATGAAAATCCTAGCTACTAAGGAAAGAAGAGTACTTTTCTTTCAACAGAGAGCAAAGAGCACACACTAAATGCAATTTTCCTAAATCATCTTTCGCACACAGTCTAAATGCAAATGCAAATGCATGTATTTGTTTTTTGTTTCCTTAATGTGAGAATGCCAAAAGGAAAACTAAGTATAGATGTGCACTGTTTTCTTCAAAGTGACACTTCAACAATTTATTTTCAAAATGAAAGGAAGACTAAAACAAGACTTTCAATTTCAAATGGAAAACTACTTTTGACACTTCAAATATTGACAGTTCACATCAAATGCAATGATAAAAGTACAATCGACTATCTATAGGAGGAAGACTTTATGACACTCTTCTTCTTGACTCAAAATTATAGTTACGACACTTTTGCATCAAAAAACAATAGTTCGATTAAGCTACTCTTGACAAAGAGGGATCGTAAATGATGAAAAATACATAAAAAAAACATTTGCAAATCCTAATCAATGGAGGTTGAATAATGTAAAGGAAGAAGGCTTCAGTAATGAGATATTGATCATATGCAGCAAAACTACTTAATAGAGCTGAAAACAAGGAGGAAGAAACCAAGTTACAAAGAGAGAAACAGTATCACTCAGTCATCGCACCTATCCTTAAGGGAAACAGGGTTGCATCTCACCTGCAACACACGAGAGGTGCGATGCATACAAGCTACCGGTTACATACAGTGTGATGGGCCAGGGAGTGAAACTAAGTTGGGTTTTTGCTGAAAATTTGCAGCTAAGTTCAGTTATTTCAGCTAAGCTATGATGGACAGTAAAAACAAAGTATAGGGGTATGATCTTAGGAGGTTATTGAGATACCACAAGGGCACTTAGGATGTTTGCAAGTAAGATGTTTAGTTCATAAACCAACCCAGAGATTGACTAAAGCAGCGTTCATCTACTTTGCACTTGCAAAGCAAGAGTAGTTCAAAGGCTATCTGGCTAACTTCAGGCTCTGACTGTGGTTTATAGAGAAAACAACAGTAACAAATAAACAAACTAATCGGTCCCCAGTATGGTCGCCATTTTGTTTCCGAGAAAACTAGTGTCTTTTCGATCTGGTAGTCCCACTAAGATGGGTAGCTATCTTAGAAACAAACATTCAACAAATTGTGATTTCCTTTACATATGATAGATAAGAGAGAAGCAAAGAGTACCAACCTAAATCTTCCACTTAGCTCCTTGCTTGTTTCCTCTCTCCCTTGATAGAGCTTGCCACTCCTCTCCTACTTGTCCCGCTTTACTGTAGAGGCAAAGCAACAAAACACTATCAAAGCATCTCGATCTATAATACCATAAACAATGCAGAATCATAAATACATTGACCATACAATTGCATTCACAAATAACAAGATTCACAAATACACAATTATATGGAGGAAAACTCAAATAAATTTATTAATAGTAGAAGAGAGGATTACAACCTAGCTGTCTGATACAACATCATCCTCCTAGCATCAAAGCCCTCTTCACCTCATGAAAAGCAAGATCACTCAACAATACAATGTCTCTTCTCAAAGATATACCAACAACACTTCCCTACAAATTACAAAATTCCAGCCCCCAGATCTCTCAAATGAGGGATCCATTTATAGATGTCTTGCAAGGGTGTGAGTTAGCTCTAGGTTTCTAATTAGTGTCATTCCACTAATAGTTTTTGGTTCCACTTGGATATTTCTTTGATCTCTTACTCATCCCCAAGCGAATTCAGAGAGGCAAGTGTCATATGAGAAGTTTCTAGAAGATTCCCTGGGTATCCACTTAGCAAACTGTCTCTGTCATTTGTCTATTCTCACTCATCGCACCCTACAAAAGGCTCTTTCAGTATGCATTGCACCTAGCTAGTGTAGCAGGTAGTATGCATTGCACCTTGACCATGAGCAGTTAGTATGGTCCAGTTTTGGCCAGTTCTAAGTGGTTTTTCAGGTGGAACTTCTGGGAAATGATGTAATCAGTTGACCATTATCCTTTTGGGTATGAAACAAAACTTTTAGGGGTTAAAGAGCCCTTTTTTTATCAACATATATTATTGGGGTTAAAGTGCCTAAATATGTCTATAACACTCCTCCTTGTTGTTCTTCCTCTTCACTACCAGTAGAACTGACATCATAGGTCAATTCCTTTATGTCATCCTCAGCTGTCATTTTTTGGAAAACTTCCCATGCTATAGGGAGTGTAAAGGTATGGAGGGCTTCCTCTACTTGGAGTTTGAATAAGCCATGGTGAGCTAGCTGCCCTGAATTTCTTGCTTGTACCTTCATGCTGGAGTCAATGACGGACTGAAGGAAAAAATAAGGGATACTATGCTTTTGATGTGCTGGGGTACCCATGTCATACCTCAAGTCATGGAGGATTTTGAAATGATAACCATAGACAATGTTGTGGCTCCCCTCACATGAAATTTATTTGATTATTTGGTAGCTAACCTCATCCTAGGGATATGGTATACTATCCCTTCTAATTCCATTTTTATCTTCCATAGGGGTTTCATTATTTTGGAAGAATTTCTTCTTGGCTACCTGGCCAATGGGTTTTTCATCTTTACTCCAAGGCAGCCCAAGACGAAAGTAGTGACCCTATTGATGAATTCTAGGGTTATTTCGATGGAGAGGCCTCTAATGGTTACAGTGGCATGTGTTCCTGGCTAAGGGACCAAAGAGAGAGCAAATTCTTGGGCAATCTCCTCATCAAACCCTCGGAATTTCCTAAAGAAGTTCACCCAGTTTGCCCTTGTGATTCATATGTCCACTACTTGGGGATGTGCATGGAGCTTAGTGGAGTTAGTGGGATCCCTTCTCAAAAGCCCTCCTGTCATACCGCCTGTGATTTTTTTTAAAAACAACCAAATATGGAGGTGGAGACAGAGAGTTTTTGAGAAAAATAAAAAAAATAGAGACTGTGTTTTTTTTAAATAACAGAAATTTTTTATGTATTTTATGCCCTCCTAAAGAATTATTTCCTCCTCAAATTGAGACCACTTCTTTCATATATTGATTATCCAACAGGGGGTATGCATGAACCCTACCTCTTCAGACTGAATTTCGTGCCAAAATTCGTGTTTTCTTCCTTCAAAATGGCTCACTGCCCCTCTTATAGAAGCCCATTGTCCCTCCTGTAGATTTCCTGTAGGTGCTCCTGTGGAAAATGACGAGAGCAAAGATAGGGAGGAAATCGATGGAGGATGGTGGTTACGAGGCTGTGAGGGCACAAGAAGGCTACTATAGCTGAGTTACAAGGAGAAAATGAAGAAAAGGTGGTGACAATACGTGGGGAGGAGTGCTCATTACCCTTTATGGGTATTTTCGGTTATGAGTGTTGAGCTGGAAGGGTGTACATTGGCCATATTCAGATAGTTGGTCCCCACCTGCTTGGTCATCATGGCCCCACCTCGTAATTATCCCTCATTATTGCATCAGAGTTCACTCTTCCTCCACTACCTTTCCTTGGCATATTTTTCTTGAGTTGATTGTGCACACGTGTGGGTGACATCTCGGATGAGTGGAGTCAACTAGATGAAGGTGGCGAAGTTAACTGGCCACCTTTTCCTCATTCAATCTCAACCATCTCGTTTCCTTCGTATGAATCCTAATTACACAAATGCAAATAGTGTGATTTAGTTACTTTTTTGTGATTCGAGTGTATTTGCTGTGAGGTGTTGTGGCTCTCTCTCTGCTACATGCCTTCATTATTCTTCATGCATGTTGTCTCTTTAGCTAAGGTGTGATTGTGGACTTTTTCTGGTTCTTCTTTTGCAAGAGCTGAGTTGCATGTGCCTTTCCAACCTTCAAATGTGCACTCTTTTGCTGTTGGTGCTAGACTTCTATGGGATCGGCTGCTACAGGAATTCCTACAGGAGCTCCTATAGCTGCTTCTCCCCTTGAAACTTCAGCTTCTCCCTATGTTTGGAGCTTGAGAATATTGTCAGAGGTGTCATGCATGATGGAGGGGAAATAAGTAAGCTTTAGGTAAGGTTATTGGAACCTTTTTCCTTTTTTATTTTTGTTTTTTTTCATATTGGAAAACTAATTTTTCTGTGTTTTTCTTGAACAGGAAAAGAAATGATGCTTGGGGTGTGATGCAGTCTTGGAAATGATAGCAAGGAGGCTTGAAGATGGTAAGAGGGATGATATGTTCCTCATGAAGCTCTCTTGGTCCCTCAAATTGCCTTCTATAGACATTTTTGGCTCTCTGTAATTCCTACAAGAGCCTCCTATAGAAAACACGGTTTTGAAAAAAAAAATTATAGTGGGGTGAAAGAGATGCCAAATATGATGGAGGAAGGTGTGGAGAAGGTGAGATGAATGCTGGTGTGAATTTTGGGGTTCACTTGGCACCTTCTTCTGCTTCCTGTAGTCCTCTTGTAACCCTGCAATGCAATAAGAATTCATTTTTCTTTTCTATTTTTTATTTTGTTTTTTTTTTCGAAAACAACTAGGGCACCTCATAGAGGTTTTCACCTTAATCACCTACCCTGGGCGCCTCCAAGGGAGGTTTTCACCCAGGGATCTTTTTTTTTTTCTCTTTTTTTCATCACTGGGCTGCCTTGGAAGAGGTTTTCAACCCAATGATGGGACTCAAACGCATCATGGAGGTTTGCACTTGAGTCCTTATTTTTTATTTTTTCTTTTCTTCAGTGAGAGGGTGAAGTGGAAGCTAAGACATGCTCCACTACCATCACTGTTTTATTCAAATCTTCAATAAACTCTCACTTGGAGAGGGGTTTCTTGTAGACTTTCAACTGATGTCCATTGACAAGCATGGGGATGGCTTCATCATCAATGGTTCTGATCATAACTAAACCATTGTCATTGAATTTGTCCATAGTGTAGGGTCTTAGCCCTCTTTTCTTCAACTTGCCTTTGAAATCTTTGTATCTTGAATCATAGAGTAGTGCCCAATCTCCCTCTTGGAATTTCTTCTCCTTGATATTTTTGTCATGCCATATATTTCTTTGAAGCTGAACTACCTTTGTATGAAGAAGGGCTTGCAATCTGTATTCATCCAATCCATTGTCTTGAAGTAATCTCTCCTTTTGTGCATGGCTTTGGTCTAGGTCCATCTGAGCTGCCATCCTTAGGGTATTGAATTCAAACTCTATTAACAGCAAAGCCTTCTTCCCATAGACCAATTCATAGGGTGTAAACCCAGTGGTGGTTTTCCATGTTGTGTTGTAGGCCTAAGTGGCCTCAACTAATCTGTCCGCCCAGTCTTTTTGTTGTTGCTCACTACCTTGGTTAGGATCCCTTCCAAAGCTCTGTTAGTGACCTCCACTTGCCCATTAGCTTGTGGATGGTAAGGGGTGGAAGTCCTGTGCTTGATCTTATGATGTGTGAGCAAGGCTTCAATCAGGCTGGAAGTGAACTGACTGCCTTGGTCTCTGAACAACTCTCTTAGATATCCGAATTTGTAGAATATGTTTTCTCTCAAAAACTCAGCTACTTTTTCCTCTGTCACTACTTTGATTGCTTTTGTCTCTGCCCACTTTGTCAGGTAATCGATGCACACGATGATGTACTACTTGTGCTTTGAAGGGGGTTTAATAGGCCCCACAAAGTCCATGCCCCACTTCTCAAATGGCTCAAAGATCACTTGAGGTTGCATGGGCATTTCATCCTTTGGAGTGGGTTTTCCCATCATCTAACACCAATCACACTGGCTAATGTATCTCCTCACATCCTGATGAAGAGTGGGCCAGTAGTAACCTGCTTGCAATATCTTTAAGGCGGTTCTTTTTGCTACAAAATGACCTCCGTAAGGCCCATCATGACAGGTCAGGAGGATCTCAAAGACTTCCTCCTTGACACATGTTCTCAAGATCTAATCTGGGCCTAGTTTGAAGAGATTTCCTCCAATCCAAGTGAAAGAGGCGCTTTTTCTTACTATCTAGCTCTTCCTTTTTGAGGATAGGTGTGGTGGAACTGTGCTGAAACCAAGTAGATTGCTATATTAGCAAACCATGGAGAGAGTATTAATATAGCAAATAGGTGTTCATTTAGCATTTGGTCACCCACCATTCCTTCTTCACCTGCAGGAAAATTTATTCTAGACAAGAAGTCAGCAACAACATTCTCTTTACCAGGCTTATCAATAATTGTCAAATCAAACTGCTGCAGTAAAAGCAACCATCTAATAATGCAAGCATTTACATCTGGTTTGTTCATTAAATATCTAATTGTAGCATAATCAGTGTACACAAAGGTTTGATAGCCTATGATATAATCTCTGAATTAGTTTAAGGAATGCATGACAGCTAGGAGTTCCTTCTCAGTCACTGTACAGTTTAACTCTGCCTTTGACAAGTTTTTACTTATAAAGTATATGGCATAAGGTAAATTTTCATCAACTTGTCCTGAGGTTGCTCCTATTGCTTTTTCTGAGGCATCTGTATGAATGTGAAATGGTAAGGCTCAATTTGGGCTTCTGATAGTTGGGGCAATCACTAGCTTTCTCTTCAAGGTATCTAAGGCTTCTTGACAGTTTTCTGACCATATGAACTCGACATCTTTACCTAGGAGGCCAAACAAAGGAGAGGCTATCTTGCTAAAGTCCTTAATGAATCTTCTATAATATCCAGCTAAGCCTAGGAAACTTCTGACATCTCTCACCTTTTGAGCAAGTGGGACCCTTTGGATGATGACAATTTTGTTGGGGTCCACCTGCAGTCCTTGTTGAGATATTGCATGACCTAGCATAGTCCCTTCAGTCATAAAAAAATCACATTTTTCTAGACTGAGGGATAGGTTCATCTCAATATACTTATCTAGAACTTTTCCTAGGTTAGATAAAGATTCCTGAAAATCATAGCCATAAGGAGTAAAATCATCCATGTATATTTGTACTGCATCATGAACCAGTTCAGAAAATATACTCAATACCGCTCTTTGGAAAGTGGCTGGAGCATTGCACAAACCAAAAGGAAGGACCCGGTATGCAAAGGTACCCCAAGGAAAAGTAAAAGTGGTCTTATCTTGGCCTTCCAGGCTGATTTGAATCTGATTGTACCTGCTAAACCCATCTAGGAAGGAGAAAAACTTTCTCCTTACAAAATTGTTTAACACTTGATCTATGAAAGGTAAAGGAAAGAGGTCCTTTTTAGTCAATTCCTGATAGCCAACACAGATTCTCCACTTACTATTTTTCTTTGGCACTAGCACCAAAGGAGAGACCCATTCACTGTCAAAAATGGGATAGATGAATCATGCATCAAGCAATTTCTACAGTTCTTCCTTAACAATATCTTTAAGTTCTAGGTTCATCCTCCTTTGAGGCTGCTTGACTAGCTTGCAATATTCCTTGATGTATATCTGATGAGTACATATTGAAGGCTTCACTCCCTTCATCTCCTTATAACTCCAAGAGAAGGCATCTAGATGTTTTCTCAGTAGGCTGCATAACTCCTTCTCCTAGGAAGGAGATAGGGATGGATTGATTTTCAATGTTCTTTCTGGGCCGAACTCTATATTTTTGACATGGAGAGAAGTAGGGTCAGCCACACAGAGATCAGTTGAGGGATTGTTTTGAGTTTCTCTTACTATGTCTTCTAATGGTGATACACTAGGAGGTGGATTCCGAATCAAATTTTCAATCACATCATCCTCATCTTGTGGTTTTCCTCCCATGGCGATTTCTACTATACAAAGTGGTGTAGAATAAACTTCATCCTCATCCTCCTCCTCCAACCAGAGAGGTAGATCATGTTCTAGCAATGGTTGGGAAGGAGGATATAGGGTCAACTGCTTGGACATATGCCTGTTCTTGATGGTCATGTTCCCAACTCTGCAGCTGATGTAGGCATCGACTGTAGCCAACCAGGGTCTTCCCAGGATGAGAGGATACCCAGTGAGCTTTCCCTTTGGCTGGAGAACTAAGAAATCTGTAGGGTATTCCCAAGAATCAATGGAGACCATCACATCTTCCACAATCCACTCAGGGGTCACGGTGGAGCGGTTTGCTAAATGTAGCATTGTCATGGTCTTCCTCAAGAATCCCTGGAGGTTAAGTTTGAGCATGGTGTCCTTTGTCATCACATTATGGCAGCTCCCAGATCAATCAAGGTATGTGGGACCATTGTTCCATTGATGTGGACATCAACTACTAGGCTTCCAGGGTCTAGATATTTTGGACAGATTATCTGCCCCAACATCAGGTGGGACAATTGTCCTATGACATTGATGGTTGGGGCATCTCTCTTGCGCCTTCCTGGATGCCTAAAGCACTTCTCTTTGATCAACCTATTGTAGATAGACACATCTTTTATGGCTTGGAAAAGTGATATCTTCACACATAAACGTTTCAATTCTCCCAGGAGTTCAATCTCTTCTAGGGTAGGTTGGATTGGCATGGATAGTCTCTGAGGAAAGGGTGGATTGACTTTAGGTTCGCTTTCCTCTTTATCTTCCTCAACCTCCCTCGGTGGAAGCTGGCTATCTGGGAGAAATTTCCCAAATCGCAAGTTGATTTCTTGAATCTCCACAGCATAAGTTGGGCATGATGGTTTCCCACTATACACTTGCTAAGCTTGTCTATTGTTCGAGTTTGGATTTGGATGGGCAGGAATTTGGGTTTGCCTTGGTGGAGCAGAAGGTAATGGTTGTGGTTGGGCAGGTGGTGGAGGTAGAAGAGTAGGAAGAGATATGTATTGGGGCCTCCACCCCTGATGAGATGCATTCCTCTGAGGTTGTGATTCTCGAATATGTATTGGGTTCTCAAATATCATTTTTCATCTTTTTAGGTTGATGACCCCATTCATGTCCGTGGCCCAGTCTATCCCTACTAATTCGGGGTAAGGATTACTATCATCCATAATTTCTATTACCTCAAAATCGGTATGTGTGCTTTCACCTTTGATGTCTATTGTGACCCCTTGCAGTCTCCCCATAGGCAAGATCTCTTGTTGGTTCACCATCCGTAATTGGATAGGTTACCATTGTAGTGCAGGCCTACCCATGCACTCCCATGTCTATTTATGTAGGACATTCGCATTGAACCCCAAATCCAGAATGAACTGATCCATCTCATAATCCCCAATTTAGGTAGTCAACCGCATTCCCCGCCCAGTGCGCAAAACATGCTCGCCTAGTTTCTGGACCATGCACAGTTCATCCGACCCTGTGCACCTAGTTATCAACTCTTGTAATCCCTTCAATGTTTTAGTGTCCTGTTGTAGCTTCATGCATGTTTCTAAGAAGGTAGTTAGCATGGAAGTATCCATCTTCGGCTCAGTTTGATCCTTGCTACTCAATGTAGAAGCCTCCTCAAAGCTCTTCTTAGCTTCCATAAATGTTTCCTTCGCAAGTTCTAAATCAAATTCAGGTTGCTTCGTAGGGGCCTTGCGAACCCATGCATCCTCCTCAGGTTTCTTCCCCTTATCTTCTCTTGTAGTTGCACCACTTCTAAGCATCATGTTCACATTAGGATCCTCCTCACATGGTTCTGCCTTCATCATCCGGACGTTATGAGTGGGAGTAGCTTGAAGCACCCCTTTTTCCCGCATTTGTGTAATTAGTGTGGGGAAATCTACTGCTTCATGATCGAATTGGTAATAGTACAGGCAACATGTTTTGGTCAGGATCATGCAATCCTATGCATAGTGCCCAGGTCCTCCACAATTGTAGTAGATTAATTGTCCTCGCCCTCGTCCAAGTCCCATTCCTCCTCGTCCCCATACATGTCCCTGGAATCTGCCCCCGCTATTGTTGCAGCTGGATCCTGACCTCGCGCCTTAGTCTGCATCCTATAAGCAAGTGTCTGATCCATCAGCAACTCATAACTTCGGCAATTGTGTTCATCATGGCCCATCGATCTACAAAAATTGCAAAATAGTTGCTGAGGGGGTTGTATAAGTTTCCGCAATAGATGAAAGTTGTCTGTGGTGTGCTTCCCCCCACTTGGCAGATCGCGCACCAGAGTACGGCCGTCGTGCTTGGCCCTACTAGTGACTCTGGTCGCAAGGGAATTAGTCTCCCTCTTGCCAGATAGTTTGCGAATATCAGACAGTGATCCTTATTATGTCCCTGGTGTTATACGAGATTAGTGTCCACTCGAATTTTGCTATTCCCACTAAGATGGGTGGCTATCTTAGAAACAAACAATCAAAGTCTACTATTATTTCCTTTTATGAAAATAGACGAGAGGAGAACCAAGTCTAGGGCCAACTTGAGTCTTGCACTTGATTTCCTCTCCTTCTTGATAGAGTTTCGTCGCTTCTTCTTTGTCACCTGTGGAATCACAACAACATACTACTATGCAAGAAACAAGGATCTAAATTCATAAATAATACAGGATCAGATGTGTATTAACCATATACATGCATATATAAATAAGTACACAAGAATATGGAAGGAAACAAGAATAGCTTTATTCAGATGAAAAGTAGCAAGAGGATTACAACCATGTGCTCTGACCCAGCATCATCCTCCAGCTAAGAAACCCTTCTTCACCCCAAGAAAAGCTAGATCACCCAACACTGTGAATGCACACCAGAAAACCAACAACACTTCTCTATAAGATACAAAATTCCAGCCTTTGGATCTCTGTGATGAGGGATCCATATATAGATGATTACAGAGAGGTGAGTCATCTTCTAGGATTTTGATTAGTGTCTTCTCTCTAATAGTTCTTGCTTCCACTTGGAGAATGATGATCTCTTACTCATCCCTGGTCAAAAATGGAGTGGCAAGTGTCAGAGGGCAAGCTTCCGGAAGATTCCATGATCTTCCATCTGGCATTTTTTCCCTGCCATTTTTCCTATCCCAACCATTGCACCCTACAGAGGAGCAAATCAATATGCATCGCACCTTGTACAGTGGGAAGGTGATATGCATCACACCCCCTGCATTGAGCTTTCTGTATGGTCCAGTTTTGACCATTTATGAGCAGTTTTCAGTGGAGAACTTCTGGGAGATGATGTAATCAGTTGACCTTGTTCCTTTAGGCAATGAAGCAACACTTTTAGGGACTTACGAGCCCTCAGTTTATGGAAATTTATGATTGGGGTTGAAGTGCCCAAAAATGTCTATAACAGTTGCCCCCTAAAGCAT